>JAPSGF010000061.1:2856893-2921399 GCA_035772895.1 Perdix hodgsoniae | reverse complement strand
CTCTTCTCTTCTCTTCTCTTCTCTTCTCTTCTCTTCTCTTCTCTTCTTTCTTTCTTTTGAAGCAAAGGTGACAGCATCACATATAAAGTTCTCCTTCACATAAATACACTGGAGAGTATTCAGAGGAGCCTGGTCTTCTGCCTGTTGCAGTGGCAGTCATTCTTTGAAAAAAAATCTCCAGAAGGGCTAAAACCCTCCTTCCATTAGGCTGTATATGTAACAAGACTCACTGATGAGGCATGAAGAGAAATAGCAGCATCTCACTGGAGACTGAAAGGGTTATGCTTTAAAAATACAGCCTGGAATTCTGTCCTTCAAATGTGGTCTGGTCTGGCAGGCCAAAATAAGAGTATAATAATGTTTCAGTGAGATGTAGAAAGCAATCAGTTTGATGCAGTAGAATACCAAATATAGACAGGGAATCTATTTGTGAACATGGAAAAGATCCACGAAGATAAATTCTTGAAAATTTTCCTAACTATCTTTTAGTGCAAAAGAATTATAACTATCCATTTGATTCAATAGAATCTTCACTCTCTATCTGATTCAACAGAAGTAGATTTTCTTCAACTTGTGTTATGTATGAGTGCATCTATTTCATTAGGTATTTGTGTCATGATCTGTGCTGCAGTATTTATTTTTCTATACCAGTAAAATTACACCATGCATTTTACAAAAGATACATTCTCTTTAACTATGTGCGCCTGAAAATGAAACAATTTGAGCATGATTAGTAACAGTCTGTACCTTTTCAACCCCATTCTACTTCCCTTCAAGGAGACACTTCTTTGTTCCACGTTATTTTCCAGTATAAGATAGCAACCAAAGCAAAAGCTCAGATTTTCTCAGAACTATCTACTACTAGTGTAGATAAACTGCTTATACATTAATTAATTAATACAGACCTACAAACCTGTGCTTTCCCCACTTAGTTCCTTCTTCCCAATCCACATGCTACACACAGCCATTGAATTAGGCTATGAATTTTGTTTATTTTAGGGCATATTTCTTCCAAGGAAATGTCCATACATATATTAATGTGTGGTTGAAAGGATGATGCTGTGTTCCATAAATAAATACATAAAATTGGAAGCCACTGTAAATTGAAAGGAAAGAAGACAAATAATTTCTTTATATTTTCCACTGACTTTATTTCTGTGCAGTTAATACCTATAGGCTTTCCCAGAAGACATGCAAGGATTTTTTGACAGAGAACTGTGGCAAAGGTTTGTATGTCTTCACTGCATATCTTACGCTAGGAAAGTTCAAACCAGCAGCCATTCTAAAGTGGAGTAGGAAATAACAAGAGTCTTTTTGTTCAATGAACAACCACAATCATTTTGTTTTCTATCCTGACTAAAAAGAATTTTTTGTTATTATGGTACCAGTAAAAATACTGTAATAAATAGAAGTTGAGATGCATAACATTATTTATTGATGGAATACATTAATGTGGAACAAGGAGAAGGTAAAGTCAATATTTATGATGAGGAAAAATAAACTGATGTTCACTGAAACAAACCATTACATTGTTAGTCAGGAGGATAGTCCCCATCTGAGACATGCAAGTCTGATTTATAAATCCCGTAACATCCTTGAGGTCAGAATTCTTAGTATAAATTCACAGGCTGTAAGGAGGTTAGTTTTGCCATTAGTTTATGCAAAGTAAATAAATAAATAAACAAATAATTTTTTCTCTGTGTATTCCTGTCTTCATATCATAAGTTGAAATCAACATATATCAGCTTTAAGGCATTTGGAATTATTTTATAATTGGACTGGCAGTTGTCTTACATGTCATTTGATCAGTCTGGTTAATCTGTAAAAAAAAATAAGATTTAAGTTAACATACAGACGTTTGGTTTCTTTTTTTCCATGACAATGAAAGAAAACAACAGTTATTAATTTCAAATTACTTTTTGTGTGGTTTTGTTGTGTTGTTTTTTTGCTGTTTTTTTTTTCTGTCTTATTCTGTTACTTACTTATTCATTTAGTTATTTTGAGAGGTGCAACAGAAAATTAGGTATTATCATCTTAAAGAGAAAATTTTCTGCATGATAATTGCAAAACAAAACAAAACAAAAACCTAGCAACTGAATATTTTGATTTATTTTTATACACTTACCTTTTCACTGTTTTCAATACCTTTTTTTACTGAGTAGAATAAATGAGCATGAGATAACTCATTCATCTGAACAACAAATACTAATAGTAATAGCAATTTTTTTACAAAATATTTCACCAACTGAGAAAGACATCTACTGTGTACGAGTATACCTTTAGGTTCTGAAATAAAATTAAATTACTAATATTTCTGTCCCTAAAAGTGTCTTCAAGGAATCATTTTTCCCAAGGTTTTATAGTGTGTAAACCAAGCACTTTGCACCTACTGACACTAATCAGATGAAAGCTGATTGACAGCACCCCAGGCACAGATTATTCCATCATTTCCATTTTATGCTCCCTGCCCATCTCTATTAGCATTGGGGTGATTGCATGCACCACTGCTCTGCAGTTTGTTGGCAAGGATGGACAAGGCGTCTGGATTTTTTTTGTGCAATTGGTTGTAATTCTTGCTCATGTGTTCTGTAAGTATGTGGCCTAAGTGTCTGTGGATGGGTCCATGAATCTAAACACTGATGTCTGTCACAGTCTAATCTGAATCCTGTTTTGCACTCAAACATTACAGGCAGGTCAGCAGTTGGAAACAAGTGCAGCAAGAGCAATAGCAGTCACATAAAGTCAAATAGCAAAAAACATGTAGCACCAGAATGGGTAAAAATACCTCTACTTCACTGCATTTCTCTGGGACTCCCTTTGTATGTAGTGCTACTTTTAACTATGCCATATGAAAAAGATCTCAGCAGTTCCTGCCATCTCTGCTCAATACATTTTTAGAAACTTTGGCCCCAAACCATGGATCCTGACTTCCCATATACTGTGCACCAAGAGCCAGCCACATTAATACAAGGAGGAAGATGCAGCCTGTGCTAGCTGGCAGGTATGATCAAACTTGGCAAAGTTTATACTTCTCTCCTTTCCAAAATGATGCCTCACACTGGTCACTGAGAAGTGAGGCTAACTCACAGGTTAAGAACATTCAGAAAGAATTCTAGAAACCAAGGTACAAATTTCTGTTACAAATATTTACAAAAAATATTACGAAAAATATCTGCAAAATGCAAGTGTGGTGAAGTGCAGGAAGGAAACTTCTCTTACAGCTCCTACCATGGAGTCTTCCAGTAGTCACCTGCAGGGCACTGTGATAAAATGGGCTTATGTTTCAGTTTTCACCATTAGGATGTGGCAGTCTTTTCCTCAGAAGGATACACAGCCTGGAGTCCTGTGTAGAAACAGCTAAAAGATGTGATCACACCAATTGTGCAAGCACCATTGCTGTTCTCACAATCTCATCTGCCATCTTATCTTCTTTTTCAACTGTTTTCTGGATGACAAGTATCTAGCACTGCCTCTGCACTGAGTGGGGCTTGATTGCTTGTCAGGGCTGAGGATTCATCCAAACATTTAGTACTGTGGCATGCAGGTATTTGTCTAGCATGTGTGGATTGGATTCTATAAAATTTTGTTGCTTAAATAAAGAAGATAATGTAAGGAATTTACATTTTGATCTAAAATGAATTGATGGTGATGGTTTAATGATTTTCTTTAGCTCCTACCAGATGGTATTTTGGTAATCAATTGGTAATATAGGGGAAAAAGAAGAAATTAGATTATGTGGCTAAATGATTATGCTATATCAAAGTTCTTGGTACAGTTATTCCATTAGTAATAGAAATGAAAATCAAATTAATGACAGATTAGCTGTGAGGTACACTCATGGATATTCTCTCGGAGAAATTTTCTTCTTAAACATGTTTATATTCTTGTGACCTTCAAATGCAGAATACATACCCTCTTGTTCTTGTGCCGCCATTCTTTCTTTGATCACAGTATCCTCTCATTTTTGGTACAAGACATAAATATCAGTTATACACTACAGTCCATAGCACTGATTGTCAGTTATCTTGACTCATTGCTATGGTTTTGGTTCTGACAAATCATATTAGCTTTATCATTTCTGCTTTGAATTTTCAATTTATTGAAGCCAACTCCTGTGAAACTTTTATCCCTTAATATTAAACGTTAACCTTAAATTCTTTGCTGGAGTGTTAGGTAACTAACTGAAATGAGTAGAGCAACCATCTGGGTGTAAATGTTTTACTCAGAGTCATGGGTACACAAATAGGATAGGCAACAATGATCTTGACAGATAATGTTTTGTCTACATAAAATATTCTTGAACAGCTTTAATACTGGTGTACCTCAAGACAGATTCAGCAACAGCACATCTACTTTTCTGAAACAACCATTTTTTCTGAAAAGGGAGAATCGTAGAATCATAGAATGGCCTGGGTTGAAAAGGTAATGATCATATAGTTTCAATCCTCTGCAATGTGCAGGATCTCCAAGCACTAGCATCCAAGCCACAAAGAGAAAGCTGCTGCAAGGCCAGGATGCTCCAGAACTGAAACGCCAGTGCTGGGGGGGCTCAGCACAAATGGGAGCGTCTGCAGAAACCAGCCCGTGTGGTGCAGCAGGAAACATGGCCATGGCCAACAAATACGGCTACCTGTAGCCCTGGGCTCCTCGCCGGCCTCCGCAGCGCACACAGAGCAGCAGCAGTGCCCCAGGGGCACCAGCACTGGCCCCAGCCCTACCCCTCCAAACCTGGGCTGTCCACCAACAACACCTTGGATGGGGACAGTGTGGGACTCCATTAGGTTACGTTATGTTATGATATTTTATGTTACTTTGTGTTCTAGTATGTTAAATTACATTAAATTACTTTAAATTATTAAATGTTTTGTATTCACTTTGCTACACCTCTGCCCGCAGACATTCATGCAGCCCCAAAGCCCCCCAGCCCCCTGTGCCCACCTGCAGGGCAGACGGGGCAGCACAAAGGGCCGTATTCCAGGGCTGCCCCGCCGGCCCCATCCCTCCCCTCAAAAAAACCCTCCCCTCCTCTGTCAGTTCCTCTTCACTGATGGTCAGCATCACCATAACTGCTGCCACTGCCCCCTCCTTCAGGGTTGTCCAGGTGTGGGATGGTACCCCCCTGCCATTGCCACCCCTGAAGAAGAGGGCAGAGGAAGCAGCTGAGGTGCTCAGGAGCAGCCAGGCCTGTTGAGCACCAACTGGGAGGCAGAGGTCGTGCTCGTTGTCCAGGGGGCAGCTCTCAGCCCCTAAAGGTGGGGGGAACGGTGGTGGTACCTGGGGGCAGCAATGGGGCTGCAGGGCATCGCGTAGTGCCCAGGCATGGGAGGCAACGCGAGGGGCAGGCAGGGAGGATGTTCAGGCACACACAGAGGCTGCTGCTGACAGGTCCAGCTCAGAATCAATAGAATGGCTTTGGTTGAAAAGGCCCACAATGATCATCTCGTTCCAACCCCCTGCTATGTGCAGGGTCGCCAACCACCAGACCAGGCTGCCCAGAGCCGCATCCAGCCTGGCCTTGAATGCCTCCAGGGATGGGGCATCCACAACGTCCTTGGGCAACCTGTTCCCGTGTGTCACCACCCTCTGAGTGAAAACTTCTTCCTAAATCTAATCTAAACCTCCCCTGTCTCAGTTCAAAACCATTCTCTCTCCCACCACTATGCATGCTTATGAATAGTTGTAGGGACACTCACGTCTTTGAAAAAGTGTGTTAAGGTACTTTATAACTTCAAATAAAACAGCAACTTTCTCAAGTTTAGGGACTCACAATTACTTTCTGTGTTTCATGAAAATTATATTTTGTTAGTCTTCTAACGTAAATAATGCAACTTAGTAACTTTTATGTTGTATATAAATTATAGGATTAATCCTTCATTTATGACATAACTCAGAAGAGAAACGTTTCTATTCTGTAATGAGGTAGACATTAAGAATGTCATGGACTGGCTCTGAAAGACCTAATATTTAAAGGGGAGTTGAAAAAGCACTGGAGAATATCGTTCTTGTCAGAATAATCTGACTTTTCACAAACCTAACTGTGAAACATCCTAAGAAAGCACTTCTATTTCATAGATAAAAATATACTTAAAATTTCTCTTCTTCCATCTTTCAGCAATCTCTTTGCTGATCTTAGTGAAAACTCATGTATTGGTAAAAATATAATTGTAGTGATGTTAATAATAATAAAAGCAATAAAATGCAGAAAAATATCCCGCTTCTCTTTACATGTCTTATAAAATCAAGTGGTCCTTTCCATGTATTTCACCAGAATTGGTTTCTAAGGTATAGGTGCTCTTTGCCTTTTGTAGAGTCCATCTTAGTTCGACCAAGTATCAATAGTCAATATTACCAAACCTGTTCCCATAGATTTTGTCCTAGACACCCTACTGATTCTTTCCAAGAGGTGATTTCAAATCTCAGGGTCAGATCATCAGAGACTGTAAATCAGTATAGCTCTATTGCCTTCACTGACAGATTTACACCTGTGGATGATTTGTTTCAAAGTAAGCTGTAAATAAAAGAAAAATACATCTTATATGTCATAATACTTGACATTATTTATCTGAAAAATGTTAAAGCCGTAAGCATTCAAAGTGAATGTATTTATATACAAAGCTAGATTAACAGCATCTCCAAAATGAAAGCACCAGCTCTCAATTAATTTGAGCTCCCACTGCAGTGGAGCAGGAGCTCCTTAGTAGATAAGATGCTACTTATCTGGCATAAAATCCTCGCTGAAAAAAAACTGCATTCAAACAAAAAATTTTTTTGGTAATTAATAAATAGACTAGAGCAAGGAACTTATTGAATTTGCAGGAAAGGGGAGCAGACCTCAGCCATTAACAAAGGCTAAGTTTCCTCCTCTGTGAAATTCCCTCCTTGACACTGCCCCATGAGCTAACCGCCTACTAATGCATAACTGTGCCTCCAGATACAGAAAATCTTTTATTGGGGTTTAGCAGGCTAACTGGAAATGCCCCTCACTTGTGTTTTGATCTGTACAGATTCATCTATCACTGAAATGTCAGCATTTATAATGTCAGCTTTGCAACTGGGAGAGAGAAACAATCAGTCACCCAAGAGACTTTAAAACCGCACCATGAGATAGTATTTAGAATCTGTGACTTTGTAACACAGCTGCAAGCTTTATTAAGGAGAAGGAAGTATTTATGCTGCAGGGAAGAATTATAATAGGACCTCACAGGGATTTATACAGATATATTAAAAATTAAATTGAATTGAATTTGGTTTTATATTGAGCCTGCCAGACTCAAGACATTCCAAAATGCTTAAAAAACCAATGAGTCACTTATACACGCAAAAATGACTATGCAGAGAGTTTTTATACATATGAAAGGTATTAAAGCATAATTTTGGACAGCCACAGAGCAAATCTTCAACTGCCTCAAAAAGCAAGAATGGAAAATATATTTATATATATAAATTTTATCTATATTTTATATGAATGCATATATAAGCATATTCATTGTGTTTATATTGATAGTTTTTATATTTGTATAATATTTCATATATTCATATGAAATGCATTATGTATGGCATTTGTTTAGTTACGTATGCTTTATAGATACACAAATAAACATTTAAACACAGAAAATCAATAATTTGTAGGTAATATATGTAAGAAAATAATATGCAAGTGCAAAAGAGATATGTCTACAACTGAAAGCATAAGTAAGATATCAGAATAAATGAGAATGAGAGGCACTGAGTGAATGAGAGGCATTGAGTGAAAATTAAGGTCTTTCCCTGAGATCCTGTTCAAAGAAATTCTTTTTGTTACTAAAAAATTTGTTCATGGAGATGACAGAGTTTTCTAGAAGTAGAAATAAGAAAAAACAAGCTGGAATACTTCCTAGAGTAAACTTCAAAATAAAGAACTGTTAGGTATTTCATTAAAAATTCAAATTGTACTCAGGAAAAATAATAAACATTTTTGTGGACAGTCAATTCTGTAGTCCACGTGCTGGACTTTTTTTTTATATATAGCTATAGCACACAAGCTATTAAGGTCTGCAGCAGATTGTACAGAATTTGTTGAACAAACAGAAGCCTTGTCAGTTTCCATTGTTATTAGCTCCATATCTTTTGAGCCATGAGTGCTCTGTGCAGGTAAGGGGAGAAAGAAATGCCTTTTCACGTCAGCCTTTCCACCACTTCTCCACCACCTTTCAAGTCCGCTTCAGTCCAAATAGCTACATTTATGAGGCTGACTATAGATTAAGACATTTTTTGACTTGATACTCATTTGGCTTTACACTAATGAGTTATTCCATAAAAGGATATTATAGTTGACAAGTAGTTGTTCTAATTCAGTGATACAACAGCCTTTTCCAGTGTTGTTTTTTGTTGTTGCTATTGTTATTGCTACTTTGTTTTTCTTTTTTCTTTTTTCTTTCTTGTATATATTTTAATCTATATGAAAAGAAGACTATATTCTTTACCGTGATGTAAGCAAAATTTCTATCTGGCTTGGTGGCAGGTGCAGAAACATGGCTTTGCTGTAGAGCAAATAAAAATTACAGGCTTAAACCTCTATGGTAGCACAGAATCTGGCTTAAAATGAGGCTGAAGGTTGATACAAGGGTCATCAATATTTGCATAAGTGACCGTAGGTTGACCAGATAAAATTAAAAATGCCCAATTCCCCTAAACTCACTATTTGTATGGAAATTGTGATATCTGATGGAAGATTGCTGGGAAAAAGCTATGAAAATGCTTAATTGTGGTATGACAACTTTGCATTTATGTTAAAGGCAGCTAATAGAGTCTGAGCACTGGATGGTACTAAAGCTGCAGAAGCAAAGATAGTAAAAACAAATGGATTTGAAATGCTATCACTTGCAGTGAGTGAAACCAAAAAGTCAGAAAGCACATAAAAATAGTGAGTTTTGCAGTAGAAAACCTTCAGCATGGTACTATGAGCAGAAATGCTTAACAGCCTGCATCCATCGTTTCGCTTTTGTCACTGTTTACCTCCATTTTGACTCGGTCTGGATTTGTCTCTGCAGGTCATTAAAAAAACAATGACACTGCATGGGGCTCCACAGGCACGCTGCCACCCATAGTGAGGCCTAGTATGAGTTTGGGCAACAATAAATGTGATGCTTGTCAACTGTTAGCTCTTGTAAGTACTTCAAATAGAAGATTGCTTGACAGCAGCCTTCTCCAGCGCATCCAGAACAATTTAGCTGATAAGGGGGCAAAGAAGATTTTGATCTGTGACACACTGTGGACACACTGTGGTTTCAGTGCATCCTGCTGTGTATACCTGATAGAATTGGTTGGGAGCTTATTCTCAGGGGGTTTTCATCACAGATTAAGAGACTGCAAAGTCTGATTCTTTTCACAGATGATGTTAGCGTGTTGGGGGGAGGGCAGGAGGGGGCGAAAGGGGAGAGGTGGGAAGCACCTCAAAAATTCCCTTGAGCCTGGAATGTGATTTCTGGTCAAAACTGGAGAAACTGGAAGAGACTTGTGCACCATCAGTCACATGGTGATGAGAGCCAGTGCCTGTGGGCACCAAAGTACAACACTCCCTTTAGAAAACTTAATTTTAATGCCCCATTTTCTCATCAGGTGCTGTAACTGAAGAGCTATCAGCTGCTTTGGGGTCAGCTCCTTCACATTTCAGTCTGTAACTGGAGAAGATGAACCTCCTCAGCTGTGTGAGAGGTAAGGAAACAGGAGAAAGAGCTGGCCTCTGGGAAATATTTGAAACATTAAAGGCTTTCTCATTCTAACTTTACAGAAACAAAATTTACATTCTGTGGTTCTTTAAATTACCACAGTAGCCTTCCTAAAATAATGAGGCTTGTTCAGACACTTGCAATAGCCAAATACATCTGTGAAATTTATCATGAGGGGGAGGTTCAGAGCCATAAATCTGGCTGCGTCTGCAGTAAAAAAAAGACAAATGGAGCGTACCTTCCCTCGCAGAACACATTCACCCCATTTGACAATTTGTCCATTGTTTTTTACAGCCAAGAATTCTAAAGTATTTTTGTTTATTTGTTCTCCCAGATAATGAGAGGAAATAAGAAAGCAGTACAGCAGCAGGTAATATGGAAATTTGTCCTTAGCTAGGGGCTCTGTAAGTCCTTGTAAATAATACTGACGCTTCCTAATCCTTCAAATCTGATACCTCACTAAGAAAATTGCAGCTTGCTCAGAAGTAAAGGAATCATCAGTGGCATTTGTGAAACTCGGTGAATATCTTGAATTTTTAGTAGGGAATTTGACATTTCAAAGTTTGCTTTGATGTTTATAAATAAGATTTCAAAAGTGCATATTCCGTTAGAGCGGAAGGCCACTAGCATTATAGCACTGAGTTTTCAAAATGCTTTAAACCTCAGGTGCCCAATCTATGATTTATAGGATGCATCTGGACTGAATCCATAAGAAAGAAATAAGACTTCTAAGCATTGAGATTCATAAACCGACAAACAAACATCCCCTCTTCATCCCCAAGAGCAGAGATGATAAGGTGCATCAGTGCAGTTGCAGCACCAAGATAAGGCACTCAAAGCCCTGTTAAGTGGCTCTCCTGCTATGTGTAACAGAGCAAGATACGCTGATGGCAGAGAGATTTTTTAAAGTGTTGATTGTGTTTTGATGAAGCTCTGTACACTATTAACAAGAAGAACCCCAACATCTTCACCAGAGGATGTGAGTTTTCCTCTTGCACTGAACTGAGTTAGGAGTTAGTCTGTATGTTTTAATGCAGCAAAAGCTAAGTGAAAAATACTCCCATCTTCCAGCCCCACAACTCTTCTGGTGGTCAAAACTGTGTACTTGAGGAAGAAGAGTAGCAGCACCGGAAAGGACAAGCTGAATGTATTAACTGTGCTTCAGAGCACTACAGACCTGCCCTGCTGGGACTTTCTAAAGTGACTGATGTTATAATAGCAGAATCTGTCAGCATGAACTCTTGTATGTTCATCTGGGTCACAGATTTTCTCTTTATGCTGCAAGAGAAAGCTTGAGACAGTGCTAGCCTTGATGTGTAATGCAGATAGGATTCTGACAGACATGTGTTGTGTTGCAAGGAATGAGAGCAAGCATAGCAGGATCCCTAGGAACACTGCAAAGCCACTGTGCCTTCCCACGTTTACATAGGTGTCTAAATTTAGGATGACTTTGTGTTATGCATGTCTATGGGAGCTGTATGACATGAACCTCTTCAAGGAACTTTCTTAGCATTGTGTTGGGCAATTTGAAATATTTGTTCTTAATTAAGTGTTATCTTAACTAAGATCTGCCTTGCTCACCACTACGGAAATGCACTCTAAGATTTAGATAATCTGATCAGGAAAGTGTGTGATTGCGCACAAAATTTTCAGTAGTGCAGCTGGATATTCAGCTCCAGTAAGTGCATAAAAATGGCTAATTGTTTCTAGGAAGAAACTGGAAATATTCAAAGATCTTTGTAGCTCTAGCTCACTATTACATAGACCTTAAAAATGCCAGACCTTCAAGAGTCACTGATGTCTAAATTCATTTCTAGAGTACTTGACAGATGCTACAGTCAGTTTCATTTTAGATTCCCTGTAATAAATACAAGGTTTAACTGCTGCTTCTACTTGTGAGATAACACAAGTTACAGGCTCCTTATAAATTATTTACAACTAATTCATATTTAATTGTTTAGTAATGAATAACAACTACTTCTATTTATAAATGATAAATTGTACTGTGTGATCATAAGTCAAAAGTTAATTGAAAGAAATGCAAATTCTAATACTGAAAAAATATAACTGAAAAAAATGCACTCTAATAGCAGCCCTTAGTTCTGCAGTTATATGACCATTCTTTCAAGAAGAATAGCAAAATCGATATCTGCATCAACATTTTTGTGGCTGGATAATAACTGAAGCTTTAGACTACTTAATGAACTCCCATACCTGGTTTAATTTAGATTTCAAATAAGGCCTAGTTACACAACATTAAGAAGTCAAGAATAAATACAGAGAATGTATGAATCATCTTGGCTGAGATTCTAAGAGCAGTTCAAGAGAATTTTACCAATTTCTATGGTGCCATACCAAAAGCAGGTAGTATATGGAGGCTTTTATTTGTGTATTAGCGGTTGAGGATGCTGCCAGGGGAAATTACAACTTTAATTCACAAAGAAAAAAACCAGATGAATTCACACAGTTCTTCCCAGCTGTACCAAAATTGATCTAATTTTTATGTTTCAGGAATGAATGAGCCTTACAGCTGAGATGACCTACAGTGAGACTGAAGGGGTCATCTATCCTTTCTACACTGCCAAAACAACAAATTCCTGCTGAGTCCTGAGGGAAGGTGTTGTGAGTGGCTAGATTATTCTGGACATAGTGGGGCTGCCCCTGACTTTCTAGGGATTTTCAAGTGAGGATACCTGGAGAGCTGTGGCACTACAGTTAAATTCCTTCTTGCCAGAGCGTTTACTCACCAGAATATGAGAGAAATTGTCAAATGGTACTGGCACCTAAGCAACTCTTGCTGCTGCAGTCTCAGAACAGTGGGGCTCCCTCAGTGCCAGTGGTTTCACACTACTATGAAATTTATGAGGAAAGGGCAATCAGCCTTTACTGAGAACCGTTATTTTTCACATACACTGAAAAATGTCAGAATCAAATTGAACTTAAGCATTATAGACATGATTTTTGCAGGTTAGTGAGTGAAATGTTAACAGTTAGCTGCTCTTGATTTTTTTGAGATCCTCATTTGTTTTTTGTTTTCTTGTTTGTTTGTTTGTTTTGCTTTTAGAACAGGAACATGTGCAGTTCTATTTTCATGAAGATCTTTTCCTCTCATATTTTCTTAGTTTGTCTGGATTTCTCTTCTTCTTTGTTTTTCATAAACTTCTTTTAGGAGTTAGTGTGACAATGGCTCTTTAAGCCATTGTTGTATTGTTGTCATTTATTTTTCATTCTAAACTAACATAGAAATAACACAGAAATGGATAAAGAAATGCTTCACAAGCATGTTTATTTTCAGTGAAATGAATTCAGGAGAGACAGTGTTCAGTGACACTTTTTAGTTAATTTTAGCATTTAGTTAAATGTAATGTTTAGTTTGATTTTTTCAGAAGAGACTGTTAGGAATTGGTAGCCACAAATCATTTTCTTGCTTCTTACATAGGAAAAACATGAGTTGCAACGCAATGTGGGTAGGTCCACTGTATCACATCTTTCAGTTCCTGGTAACGTCTACCTTAGGCATCAGACTGCTGGTCTTCATTACATTTTGCAATAACTGCTTTTTAGCAGGGAGAAGGGAGAAGGGGAAATGGTTTCAAGTTCAAAGAGGGTAATTTTAGACTAAATATAAGGAAAAAGTCTCTGAGGTAAGAGAGGTGAGGCACGTTGCTTAGAAGTGGTGGATGCCCCATCTCCGGAGACTTTCAAGGTGAGTTTAGATCAGGCCCTGGGCAGCCTGTACTAACTGTGGATGTCCCTGTTCTTCACAGAGGAGTTGGACTAGAGGACCTTAAAGGTCCCTTCCAGCTCTAAGAATTCTCTGATTCTGTGATTTTATGATTCTACACGGGATAGAGAAGCATACATTTCCAGAGAGAAATTAAGTCGAATCACCCACATGGAAACTAACATCAGTGACTGAAGACTTTTCCAGCCTTGCTCTGCACCTGCTTCAATCTGACAGCATAGCTCAAATCAAGCACAAAAGAAGGGAGTACACTGCCTACAGAAAGGTGGCAGCTTGTCTACCAGGAAAGGAAACATAGATGTGTTTGAATACACTTGTGGAAATATGACAGAACACCTCAATGCACAGGACCAGGTTCTGTGATTTCTGGGCTGAATTGTAAGTTTGTATATACTTAAGTAGGTGGCTGGACCACCAGTGCAAGTTCGAACTTTAGTACCCTTTTTTCTACTGAGAAACTTACTCCAAAACCTGTATTATGTGGGCTATTATGACTACATTAATTCTCAGCTGAGATAAATGCTTTGAATCATGAAAATTTCGATTCATTCAATATATTTGCTAACTACATATCAACAACTCAGTGGGAACTTAACTCCAAAATCATATTTAATCTACTATCAAAACTTTTTTTTCATTGTCAAACTTGTTTTTATAGAATCAGCCATAATGAAATCACCAAATGAAGTGAATAATGTCAGACAACACATGGAGGAATGTTTTATGATTTATTAGAAGTAGTGGATATATAGAAAATGATTGGGCTAACAAATCCAAAGAGACCTTCTGACTGGCATCAGAAGGAAAGATTTCTACTTACTGCAGCTCATTGAGAAAGTTGGGTTTGCAATCATGATCTTGACATAGTGATATAAAGAAAATGTGTATGCTGTGTAAAGTTTTACATAGAATAGGTTAACCTGAATTTTATGTTCATTTCTGGCTGAAGTCATTGTCTTTAGGAAAGTAAATGCAGATTGAGAAAGCATACAGATCTTGAAGAGAGCAGAACATGAAGAGATCATGTATTTTATGACAGGTGCTTCTTCAGTTGCTTTCTAGACCTCCCTAGACGGCCAGTTTCAGGCTTTTCTAACCTTAATGCTAAAAATGTTTCATAATGTCTAATGTCAGTCTGCCTGGTTATGATTTAAACTTAATATGTCTTGTACAGAACTGACAAGGAGAAGCAGAAGAACTAACCATCTTCTTTGCAATGGCCTTCTATGAATCTGAACATTGTTATAACTATCTCCCTTGTAGTCTTTCTTTCTGGGCTAAACAACCCCAAATTCAACTAATCTTCAATTTCTGTAAGCAAAATACTATAAAACTAGCATCCTAACTCTTGTTCCTGAACTGTTGTGCTCCCATTTGTATCTTTGTGACAGTGTGGCACTCAATGTACAGTATTTTAGCAAAGTCCTGGTATTTGCAGTGAAATAAATGGATACTTGGGTGTTCTGTTTTCATTTCTGCCTCCCAGCATGGAACCTGCCTTTCTTGCATCAGAAAGATATTGTTAAATGATGCGTGATCCTCTGTATACTAATATCATTTGCTTTGGTGTAACTGCATATGCTTTTGTTTTGTTTTGTTTTGTTTAAACTCTCATCTTCAGATTGAAGTTATTGTCTTTACCAACCGTTCTGAACTCTGGTTTGTTTTCTAGCAAAAACTTAATCCCTGCACTAAATAGAGGGATAGATATCACACAGAATTCTAAAACTCCTATTTCTACTCCTTTATCCAAAAAGCTGAATATAGATTTGGATATTATATTCTCCTGGAGAGGAGCTCTGCGGAGAAGGACCCGGGGATCCTGGTGGACTACATATTGGCCATGAGCCAGCTGTGTGCCATGGTGGGAAAGAGTGCCAATGGGATCATGGGGTGCATTCAAAGGAATATGGCCAGCAGATCAAGGGAGCTGATCTTCCCCCTCCACTCTGTCTTGATCAGGCCTCACTTGGAGTACTGCATCCAGTTCTGGGCTCCCTGTTGCAAAAAAGGCAGGGATTTCTTGGAATAGATTCCAGTGGAGGGCCACAAAGATGATAAAGAGCCTCAAGCATCTTTCCCATGAGGAAAGGCTGAGTGAACTGGATCTGTTCAACCTTGAGAAAAGAAGATGAGAGAGGATCTTATTAATGTTTATGAACATCTTAAGAGTGGGAGTCAAAGCAACATGGCCAACATCTTTTCAGTGGTCTGTGGGGGGACAGGACAAGGGGAAATGACCATGAAATTGAGCATAGGAAGTTCCAGACCAATATGCAAAGGAAATTCTTCACAGTGAGAGTGATGGAGAACAGGAACAGGCTGCCCAGAGGGGTTGTGGAGTCTCCTTCTCTGGAGAAATTCAAGACCCGTCTGGATGCTTACCTGTGCAACCTTCTGCAGGGCGCCTGCTTTGGCAGGGGAGTTGGACTTGATGATCTCTAGAGATCCTTTCCATCTCCTACAATTCTGTGGTATTTATCTATGCTTAATGCCTGTGTCATTTGGATAGCACAACGCTTATGAATCTCAGTGCCATTGCTGATCAATTCCTTCCCTTAATTTTTAGTACATTCATCTAGCACATGTTCAGGGAGATATAATGTGTGACTACAAACGAGTGCTTGCAAAGATATGCATAGGTCACTAGTGACAAACAACAGCCTGCATACTGCACTTGTAAAATTCTGCACTGCCAAAAAAAATGTGTCTTTTCTTTCATGTCACAGTCAGCACTATTGGAACACACTACCCACTGTCTCACTGTTCTTGCGTCCACTGTTTAATCTCCATAAAAAATTCAGCAAGTATCAATGAATGCCTACGGGTTCCATTTTTATTTCATCAAAGAATTTAGCCCTTTGGTTTATATGCATTTCTGTGGCAGACTCCATTTTGTCAGACTTCTCCTCAGCTGTCATCTGTCACACAGCAACAAAATGGAACAGAATATTGTCAGGAAGGTTCAACATCTACTTCCAGTGACATTTATGGCCAACAAAATAAAATAGGAAACATTACTTTTGGAGCAAGCATCCTTCATACTTGGCATGTAAATACATATAGCTAGTACTGTTTCAATACTTGAAATTATTACAATGAGATGAGGTGCAGAGCCAAGGGGAGAAGTTCCCTATTGTATAGCAGTACTTCAGGCATGGATGAGACAACATAGAAAACAAAAAAAGGCAGCTTCTTCAATTAGAGAGAGCTTGCTGTTGTTCTTGTTCCAGTTTGCTCAATCTGCTGGACTGATATGAAAGAATTAGGTCACTTTCACATAAATTCCCTATTTTGTTACATCTTCCCAAATAACTTCCTTGGATGATTAAGAACTCTGAATAATATCTGTAATTGAGCAACAAACTTTTTGCTTATGATTTATTTTATGTAAGCAGTATTCAAGGCGAAGCTGAGCATGACTGGAGCAGATGGATATCTGTGAGTGAAGAAGCAATTCATTCCCAGAGAGCATCTGAGCATACCTGGGGAAAGAGAAGCTTCCAAAGGGCAAGGTGATGAGTGTAGGCAAAGAAATATGGATACTGCTGAGCAAGCACATGCTGCCTAATTGATCTGGAGCAATACTTGGCCAAGGTAAATGTTAACAATATTCCTTGGATGACACATGATTTGCTCACTAGATCCAAAGACATTTAAAAAAGGGGAAAAAAATGTGAGCGATAATTGTGAAGCACAACCTATTCTACTAAACTTCTTTGATGCTAAATAACAGGTAGGAAACTGAAGTACTGGCAGTTTATGAAAGAGGTGTGGGAGAGGTCAAAGGAAGTGTTGTCCAGCCACACTGTTGGCTACCCTCAAATCCTATTAACAAGAAGAAACCTAGTGTAGCACATGGAGCTAAGCACACATCAAAAGAATTAGCATGGTCTTGTAGAAGGAATATTACTGTGTAAATCTGAGATGGTTTTGGTTTGCTTGTTTTTCTCTTGCAACTCAGTAATGAATTGAAAATAGATTACCTAGTTAATGCAGTCAATCTGGATTTTTGAAAAGGCTTTCCTTAGTTCACCAAAACCTTATCATAGAATCATAGAATGACTCAGGCTGGTAGAGTCCTTAAAATCATCAAGCTCCAATCCCCCATTATGCATGATTGCCACCTTCTAGATTTGACTCTCCAGGGCTCTATCCAACCCAACCTTGAATGTCTCCATAGATGGGGCATCCATAATTCCTCTTGGTTACCTCTGTTCTAATGCCTCACTACACAGGGTAAAAAATTTACTCCTAACATCTAACCTAAATCTCCCCTGTTGTCCTATCACCATCACATTACATAAAATGTCAGCCCCCCTTCTGTTTATAAGCTCACTTTATGTACTGGAAGGCTGCTGCACACTATAAGAGAGGTGTTTCAGCCCTCTGAGCATTGCTGTGGCCTTCCTCTGGACCCATTCCAAGAGATCCACAACTTTATTGTGATGGGGATCCCAGACCTGGATGCAGTACTCTAGACATGGCTTCATGAGGGCAAAGTAGAGAGGGCAGAGAGGGACAATCACCTCCCTTGCCCTTCTGGCCACCCTTCTTGTTGCAGTCCATACTGCATAGACATAGTTGGCCTTCTGAGCTGCAAGTGTACGGCACTAGCTCATGACCAGTTTTCCATCCACCAGAATTCCCAAGTCCTTCTTTGCAAGGCTGTTCTCAATGAGTTCTTCTCTTGGTCTGTTCACATCTCTGGGAGTGCCCCAAGCCCAAGAGCAGCACCTCACACTTGGTTTTGTTGAACTTCATCAGGTGCCTGTGGGCCCATTTTTCAAGCTTATGGACCAACTATTGAAGATTGTAAGTAGGTAGATCTGGAATAAAGAGGATATATTTGAATATATAAAAGATTAAAGAGTGTACATAAACATGTCTAACAGAGTTCAACAGGTTTCTGAACTGTTTAGCTTAGTTGCAGGTGACCTAGAAAAGAGAATGAATGACACACTGGCAGTTATGTAGTGGTACACAAGAACTGACAGAGAAGAAATTTGTGTGAAATTTAGAAGGCACTGTGAATGGCAATAACACAGATGAAATTCAATGTAGGTAACTATGAAGTGATGCATGTGGATAAAAACAACTCTAGTCTGATATATAACATTATCTAAGCAGAACATTACCACTCAGGTGAGACTGAGATTTTCAGAGAACTGTCATAAAATCAGGTTTGTGCTCACCAGCAGATAAAAAGCAAAAGTAGGGTCAGAAATGATCGGGGAAAAGAAGAAACTAGAACAGACAATAAGTTATGGTTCTCTCCATCTTGTATGTCATATGTCCTTAGAATGTCTGTTATAGAAATTGGGGAAAAAAAAAAAAAAAAAAAAAAAAAAGAATGAAGATAACAATAGCAAATAATCAGAGGTTTGGAATAATGTTCCTTTACAAGGAGTAGCAAAATATGCCAATGTTTCGGCTTTGAAAGACACAACAAAAGAAGACTAGAACATAGATCAATAGCTTGCTGTCTCTTTCAGTATTCCACTCTCACTGAAGCCACTAAATAGAGCTTGAAATCTTCAGGAAACAAAACAAAAGACATAGATCTTTGCTTGTGTGGTTAAACCTTAATACTCCAAAGTTCCAGGAAGCTGTAAATCTGGAAGTATATTAAAAGGTTCAAGAGTTCAAGTTCACAGCAGAAAAACCTACTGATTATTACTAAGTATCTGGAAGCTATTTCTGGAAGTCCTGGCTACCTGTGCTTGTAGCTTGGGGAATATGTAGAGTATATACTTTTCATCACAGTAGGGGAAGCACCACCATATTCTTACCCTATTGCAGTATTTTTTTATAAGGCCATACATTTTAGACTAATCTCAAAGGCAGGATGGGCTTTGGGCATTACCCGGTCTGAATGTTCTCTAGTGATGAAAGAAAGATGCTTCCTAAGGTCCTAGAAAGACTGTGCAAGATTAGAAGAAACCTGAGACATAGTTTGTAGTCACTGAGCAAAGATTAGGAACAAATTTGGAAGAAAAGATGTTCCCTGCAAAGACGTACTGGTAGGAGGGAGATATTTTAAAATCATTTTTTATTTTTTAACTATCTTCTATAGTCTAAAACAATTACCTGTTATAACTTTTAGTGAAATTAAACCTAACCTATTACTATAAAAGCTCTTCTGGTCTATTTCAGATACTTCTGAGGTAAAGACCCAGTCAGTACCTGTCAAAGATATGAGTGATTCAGCCATTGTACCACTATGTCTTCTGCCTTGGAAATTCTAATAGTTTCACACTAAAAGCTTTTATTACCTGACCTGATTTGTCAGTATAGAGCAGACTGTGGGACCACAATTCACTTAAGTGACAAATGTAAAAACAACTGAAATAATATTTTTAAAATGTTAAAATAAACTTTTTAACTGTGGAAGATGTATAAGCCATGTCCACTTTCCAGAAGCTCCCAAGAATATGATCATTTCTCTTAACAGGCTTAGAACTCATTATCAATGATTATTCCTCAGAAATGATGAAGTTTGCAAAAATGTCACATTACCCTTGGCTAGGATATTTTGGCAGAAATAGTGAAAGTGAATAATGATAAGGGGTGATGAAATAATAGAAATAATGTGCTTATAAAGATATGAAATACGCATCAAAACTCATCACTAGGAAAAAACTAAGGAGGATGAAATTGCTGCAATATTTGTATGCAACAGGATGACCATGAAAAAAAAAGACTTAAGCTTGTACTATACGAAGGTATTTTCAACTGACAGAGCAGATACATAGCTGAAGGCACTAGTTATGTGTAATCTACAGACAGTTCTCGCCAGGCAAAGAAAGTATGGTGTTCTTAAATCTGTTTGGTTTACGAAAGACATGGTTTGATACTGTGCTTACAGATGCAGAAGACTGGACCAACTGACACAGAACAATATATTTAACCGTGTGTTTCATAGCCATGGTGTCACAAGGCTTCTGGACATAATCACATTTTTAGAGGATTGGGCTTGATTTTAGGGATCTATAATTATTTGAATGGTATGTGCATATTAACTCCCCTTTTAATTGCAGCTGTAGAAAAGATATGTGGTATTTCATATTGTCAAACCTCAGTGTTGTTTTCTCTAATTTGATCAAGTGAAATGCAAAATGTAAAGCGGTGAGCAATATGGGTTTTATTACTTGATGCAAATATCACGCATGAAGTAGGAGTTTTTAGCACATTCAGAACTTGGGATGGACCTTAATCTTTCTAAACTCTTTGAGTACTGAGCATCCCTTGTAAGCAAAAGAATCTAAATTACTAAAATGTGCTTCATACATTTACTGAATTCTACTGCAGCAAATGCTAGCTTTCTTGGTGTAATTCTGGTATGATCTGTACCTGCTGCAGTAATATGGAATTAAATATATGGAGATAGTCACTTTCTGAATAGGGATAACAAACTCTTTAACATGTGATCAAAGAAGGAGAAGAAACATAGTATTTAGATTCAGATAAGCTTTATCATGTAATTAGTACAATAGATGGCCACCTAACCACCTGAATCGAACCACTAACACCAAACTGTATGGGCTATGTCTTATCCTTAGCAAGAATTATTTTTAGTTATGATAAACTACAGTCAAAGTTATCGTTCTAACATTGATGCATCTGTTAAGTAACAAAGTTTGAGGTCAATACAAAACGTTTCTTTCAAAATAAACAAAACAAACCCAACACCCTGAATGTATGGACATTTGATTAGAAAGAGGAATTGCTGCTTGAATGCACTGTTCTGGACTAATGTATCACTTCAGTACACTGCCCCTGTGACTCTACAGCTAATTTTAATCCTTATGAGAAAAAGTGAATAAAAGTATTTCTAATTTGCCAAGGATAAAAGTTGGTCACTAGAAAAATTGTTCAAAAGATTTAGATTTAGTTGAGAGAAATATACATCTGAAGAAATCTTTGCTCAGAAATCACATTCTTGTCAGAAGTGCAGTCTCAACCCTGCATGTAAATACTGTCTGCCTCTAAACGTTATCTCAGGTCCTAATAATAAAGAACAACTGGAATATCTTAAAAAGGCAATCCGTGGGTACCTGTAGTGAATTGAGAAGAAATTTTGGATTGGCTAATATTATAATATTCTTAATTTAAATGTATATGAAAACATATTTTTTCAAATTTGGGCATCCTGGACATGGAGATGTGTTTCAGCTTTTTCTCTCAAGTAAAAAGAGGGGGAACTTTTCTTGTATGTACCTTTTCCTAAGGTATAGTTGAGGTTTTTTCTTCCATGGGCAGGAACTTGTTCAAAAAAAGTTTTCTTAACTTAAAATAATTGTAAACATTCTGCCATGGTATCAATGGCATGTTTTCTAGTAAGAAATGAGAATCATTATAGAATCATGGAATCAGTAGAATGGCTTGGGTTGAAAAAGACCACAATGATAATCTAGTTTCAACTCCCCTGCTATGTGAAGGGTCGTCAACCACCAGACCAGGCTGCCCAGAGCCACATCCAGCGTGGTCTTGAGTGCTTCCAGGGATGGGGCATCCACAACATCCTTGGGCAACCTGTTCCAGTGTGTCACCACCCTCCGGACGAAAAACTTCCTCCTAATATCTAACCTAAACTTCCTCTGTCTTAGTTTAAAACCATTCCCCCTTTTCCTATCACTGTCCACATGTATAAACAGCCATTGCCCCTCCTGTTTATACGCTCTGTTCAAATACTGGAAGGCTGCAATGAGGTCTCCCTGGAGCCTTCTCTTCTCTAAGCTAAACAATCCCAATTCCCTCAACCTTTCCTCACAGGAGAGGTGCTCCAGCCCTCTGATCATCCTAGTGGTCCTCCTCTGGACCTGTTCCAAGACCTCTACGTCCTTCCCAATCTGGGGCCCCAGGCCTGGATGCAGTACGCCATATGGGACCTCACAAGATCTGAGGAAAGGGGCACAGTCACCTCCCTCTGCCTGCTGGCCACCTCTTTTTTAATGAAGCCCAGAACACACTGCTGGCTCATGTCCAGCTTCTTCAGGACCCCCCAAGTCCTTCTCCACAGGGCTGCTCTCTAAGAGATCTTCCCCCAGTCTGTATAAATACCTGGGATTGCCCCGACCCAAATGCAGCACCTTGCACTTGGCCTTATTGAACCTCATGAGGTTTTCATGGGCCCACTTCTCCAGCCTGTCCAGGTCCCTCTGGATGGCTTCCCTTCCTTCCAGTGTATTGACTGCACCACTCATCTTGGCGTCATCTGCAAATTTGCTGAGGGTGCACTGGATGCCATTGTCTATGTCATCAATGAAGATGCTGAAGAGCACCGGTCCCAAGTACAACCCCTGAAACAAGTGACTGTCATGAATTGCAGGGTTAAGAGTGTAAGGACTTAGGTAAGGAGGCTGAGAGATATAATGAATATATCTGGACCTGCTCTGCATTTGTAATGACAGAATTGACAAGTCTCACATATCTCTAGATACAAAGAATAGCTTCAACATTAGAATTGTGTGGTTAGGCAAAGAGTAGTTGTATGGAATGATATGTGAACTGGTGTTACTCAGAGTACTGACCTCTGAATTCTCTTATCCAAGGACAACATTGCCTACTAACATTTCAAATTCACAAAGTTTGGATCAGATTGTCCACCACAGATGTGTACAACTCAACTGACAGAATTAAATTTCAGCAAGGACCACAGTGCACAAAAAGAAGATAGCAGTTTTCAAAACGAAAGAATTTTGCACCACTGGGAAACTCCATTGTTATAAATCACTGACAAGATAGGTACAGCAGGATGGACATCTACAGCACAAGCATGTTGTAGGCAGTATTACTCCTGTGAGCAAATTTTCAAGCACTGAGTCACTGTAGATGCTATATAGTGATTACTGCCTAAGAAACCACGCTTGGAACAGAGTACAGTGATGTCAGTGATGGAGTTCTGTCTTAGTGAACACTTAGATAGTAAAATAATCAAATCGTGAAGTTCTGTAGATAGCAAGGGTAGAACAAGGAGGACAATGTCATACTACATGCAATTTTTCTTCTGCACATCACATATCAAAGGGAGAAGTTAATGAAATAAGGGAGATTAATGAAATTTAATATATACTTTCAGTAATAATTAAAAATCAAATTAATATTATACTGGCAACATAGAGACCTCAGGTGATCATTTTTAGTCTTCAGAATATCTCAGTGAGACAAAGAAACTCATTCACTTGGGGAGAATAAAAAACTAGACTACACTATATCTTTTTTTTTTTTCATTGTAATCTTTGCTTCTTTTTTTTCTACCATTGAAACATGTGTTGGAATTGAGTTTAACAGTATATGATGAGATTATAGAATATAGTGGAATTATGCAGCATATCAAGGCAAAAAGATTGAAAAGACAGAAATGAAAAGATGGCAAGAAAAGATGTTGAGAATGAATTCAACATTTTTCCATAATGTAAGTAAAAATTTCTTCTTCTCTTTAACAACCTAAATAATTTTATTGCACTTTTTATTACATCTGTCAAATAAGTATGACATTTAATAGATATTTTTCTAAAGTTATACCTATGCTGCCTTACACTTTGGATGACCTTACTAATTACTGAATGCTGAATCTAGAAAAACAGATCATACATAAACATCTGTACAGTGAATTACTTGACTGCTAGAGGGACAAAGACATGAAGAATAGTAACTTATAATGATATAAATACAAAGAAGATAGTCATAAGGGTTTCTGGCAAGCCTTCAGTATAAATTACTCTCAAGAGAACACAAGCTCTTGCAGAATGTGTAAGCAGACAGCCTATGATGGTAGATCAGTTATTAACACAGTATTCACTTTAAGATAGTCAGGCACTAAGCAGCCTCTTTATTTGGCTTTCACAGATGTCATAAAGGCTTCCATATAGACAGTAGAAATTTTCCAGACACAAAAAATGTTTTTTTCTCTTGAGTTTTTGTCTTACTCTGAGTGGATATTCTTATGAAGTCATGCAAGTTTATGGTGATAGTGATCTAAGTGACAAAGTTGAAATGCACAGTGGTGTTGAACATGGATGTGTTCTGGCAATTATTCTACAGTACAGAATTTCCTTTACAGATAAATCGTGCTTCCTCTCTGTTTCTGAGCAGATATGCTTCCACACAGAATCAGGTGCAATATCAAGAAATAAAATCTCAATCAAAGCACACAGAGCTGGTGAATTATGAAATCTTTGGATGTTTTTCTACTTGCTGTGAGTTTGAACTAATTGTCTATCTAAGGGTTATATACTGAAACAAAAAACAAAAAAAATTTCTATAAATAAGGAATTAGATATACAACAGTAACTACATGAGAATCACAATCATTTAGCTGAGTTTAGATAACTTTATGGCTTGATATTGAGATAAATATTCTTATTAAAATAATAGTTACAGAAATTCAAAAATTCAGTCAAGCAATGAACTGTCTATGGTAAAGCAGGTAATGAATGATGAACTCCAAGATCCATCCCATGAGATGAATATTGTGTTATATTGTACTATATAGCATAGTAACACAGAAGAAACTTCTAGTAAGAATGAAAAAAGACTGATCACCTTCTTCATGGGAAAGTTGGAGTCTTTCCTGTATCTACAAGACCAGAGCAATTAAAGAGATATAGCATGTTAAGTTTTGCTGTGTGGGGCTTTTTTAAGATACATCTTCTACCTTGCTTACTTGTTTCTTTTTGAATCTGTTTTTTTGTGTGTGTGTGTGTAAGTTCAAGTATGAAAATGTTCTGGGAGTTTTCTGATTGCGTCTGCCACATCAGTTATGATTAATCCATATTTTTTATAGATAATTGAGCTATCGCTTTAAAGTGTATTTGTGAATTAGAAAGTATCATTTTTTCTGATGAGAATAATATATATATTTTTTAATTTGCAGGCAAGGCAAACTTTGTTCTTCATTCATGTAGTGTCATCTTAGTCCTTCAAGCAGAAAAATATCGTTCCCTCTTTTTCACACAAGGCCACAAGTTGTTGGCCTTTAAGTAATTGCCTACTTGAAAAAAGCCTGGAATTTCTGCTGCACTGTAAGAACATTACACAACTGAAACTCAATCCAGACTGTATTTCTATTATCTTGACAAGAAAAACTGAAAAGAAAAAAAATTTTTGTAGTGGAAGATCAATTCTACTTTTAGTATACAAGTTCATATTAGCATAAATGTTTAAAAGAAAACTAGAAATCTTTGAGGTTTTTTTTAAGCAAATAATTATTCATGTGTTTTCAAAACTGATAGTCTAGCCCTTTATGTCCAGCTACAAAGGCTACATGGAAGAAAAGTAAAATCAAAGCTGGAAATAAACTGGCTGTGTAAGATATTTTTTGTTGCCAACTGATACCATCTTTAACCTGCTGATCAGTTACACTTTCAGCTCCTTAGCTCTACATTGCCTCCTTCTGAATTTTGTGCTGAGTACCATGGCACAGTTTCATCTGGATAAGCCATCCACATTGCTTGCATTTTTTATTATTTTTTTTTAAACAATTTCACATCATCTGAAGTAAAAACAGCCGTTTCCTCAGTGCAATCATTAAATAACCCAAAACTGCTTTAAGATAGACTTGGTCAGAGTAGACAAGTTCAGGGCATAATGACCCAGTATTGGAAAGGATAAGTATAAATTCTGGCTAAAAAAAAAAAAAAAAAGTCCAGTGAAGCAGAAAATAGATGTTGATTTATGTATCAGATTCTTCTTTCTTGTTTCTTTCCTGGATGTAACCTGAATCCAGTCATTCCTGAACATATCCTTGAGGCTGTGATATTTCAAGGGGAAAAACAGTTGTGTCATACACTTCACAAAATGGCTTTCAAGAAAACAACAGTTCCACTGTCTAATATTCACCAGCCCTCTAACACCAAAATACTGTGGCAATGAAATCTCTGAGGAATACTGAAAAGCTGACATTTGTAAATGCGATTTTTGTGGTTGCTACTATGCTAATATGCCTGATAATCCTGCTATATTTTGCAGTAACACAATAATACACTCTATATAGGTGAAGTGAAATCACCGCTGCTGTGTACAGGCTCAAAAGGGCTTGATACAGTGCCCGAGTGCATTGGTGCAGCCACAATATTTCGAGCCAGCTGGCATACCAACTCCTCTAGCTGCCCAACAGATGTCCATAGCATGAGCCATCTCTACAAGCAGCAACTATTCTTTAATGTAAAACCACTCTACCTTCACACAGGAAGCCAAAACACCAAGCTGAGTGAAATTGATGTTCATTCAGCTAACAAGCTTAAATTGCCCTATTGAAATCATGTTGATTTATTGCCAAAATCATGCTGTTGCAATCATAGGCAAATAACACTGTAGTATTTAAGTACAGGTACACTGAAGCATCCTTAGTATTGCCACACTGCTAATGTATTGTATATGAACATTTTATTTGTAACACTAAAATCTTTAAACTCCAATAAAAAGAAAGTTCTACTAGCATATGTCTTTTTATTTTCACTTGTAAATCCTTGTGGTCTGATTCCTCAGGCTCTTGACTCATCTAGTGAATTGAGATATTTATCTATCTATTACTTCCTAACAAAGTTTGTACTGTAAATAAAATGATTCTTCTGTATATCATAATATCTCCATACTTGTGGTGCATTACTCCCAATAAAAGTTTGCAGGCAGAGCTTTTTTACATGTCTAATTTTACAAATAAGTTTTTATTAGACATGGTAAAATGATAAAAACAGTATAATGCAACCTTAAGTATTTTCCTTTTGAATGTTGGCTTCCACTTCTCTCTGTGGTCCTCTGACCTTGGTCTGCTCTTCCAGAATAAAGCAAATTTTAAGCAAGCCCAGATGGTTTCCGGAGACACATTTTTTATATGGGGCATAATGGGCAAAATTATCACTTGAATCAAAATTGTACTTTGGCCAGGAGGAAGGGAGTACAACAATGGCCTTATTGTAATTTTAGGGAACGAAATATGCAAACATACTTAGCAGTACTGTGTAACATCCCTCCCTAAACTATGCTGTTCTCTTTCCACAGGTGGATTGGAATATGATTTCTTCTGGACATACAAAAAAGCAATTTTAAATTTTATTTTTGTTATTATTGTTCCTATCTGCACCTCTGTTGCAAGATACTCACCTTTTTTTTTTTTTTTTTTTTTTTTTTTTTTTTTTTTTTTTTTTTAAATATGAAGCTTTCTGATAAGCATTTTTGTGTTCTTGGGCCTATAACAAATCATATTCCATCACCTGCTGTAGTGAGAGACCATTTTTGTTGCTGACAATCCTAGGCTATCTATTGCAGCAATGTTCCACACGCTCCTCTCTTCTCAAGACCCATATACGAAAATCATAAGGAGTCATCCTACTGTCTTACCACTATTGCAGATTTTTCTCCAACTTCAGTCTGTTTCTGAAAGTTGATTTTGCAGCCAGTTTTAGCCAGCTGAGTGCTCCAAAGGATTTATAATGTGAGGTAGAATCTGGCCTGGAATTCAGAAGAAATTTGACTCATCTAAAAACTAGGGTCTTGATAACTGCCCGCCAGCTATTTCATAATTTTAATGAAGTGGATGTAAATTAGTTTTGTTCTATGGTATCTGTAGTTGTTGCATTTACAGCTGGCTGTCTCATTTCTTTCCTTAAATTTGAGTTACTTATTCTTAGAGCATTCTGGTTTTCATTTAGTATTCTGTCTATAATAAAGTAATATTTTATGTATTCTCCATCAATTAGGGTTTTAACTGTGACCAGCTCTATTTTCTGTGAATGAATGCATATTTTGGATGCCTCTTAATTTTCTCTGGGCTTCTGCCTATAAATTACACTATTCTCACTCTTTTCTAAGACAGCTGAATCCCATCCAAGAAAATTTTTCATTTTAAACTATAGGTGAGCTGAACCATTCTTTCTTAATTTCAAAAAGGAGAATTTCTGCTGGTTGGACTTCTGCCAGCTTCCCCAGGAGGATACTGTGGGAGACAGTGTCAAAGATTTGCTGAAGTCTGAGTAGGCTACATCAGCAGACTTCCCCTCATCCACCAGGAGAGTCATAAATAAATAAATCAAAGAAGGAGATTGGGTTGGAAAAGTAGGACCTTCTTCTCATGAACCAAAGCTGGCTGGGCCTGATTCCCAGGTTGCCCTGCACATGTTGTGTGATCTCACACTAGATCTGTTCCGTAACCTTTCCTGGCACTGAGGTTAGGCTGACAAGCCTGTAGTTCCTCAGATCCTCCTTGTGACACATCCTGTGGATGGGAGTCACATCGGTAAGCCTCCAGCATTCTGGCACATCTCTGGTTGGCCAGGAAATGTTGATAGATGATAGAAAGCAGCTTGGCTAACACCTCCACCAGTTCCCTCAGTATTCTTGGTGGATCCCATCTGTCCCCATGGACATGTGACATCCCAGGTGGAGTAGTAGTTGTCTAACTGTCAGCCCTGTCAGCAAATAATAGAATCATACAATCATACAATCACAGAATGGCTTGGGTTGGAAGGGGCAATCACAGAAATATAGAATCACAGGATGGCTTGGTTTGGAAGGAACTTATTATATCACCTGGTTCCAACTCCCTTACTATGGATAGATAATGATTATCTAGTTCAAAGTCCACTGGACAAGCCTGCCTAGGGCTCCATCCAACCTGTCCTGAGGTATGCAATAACCACAGCTTCTCTGGGCAGCCTGTGCCAGTGCATCACCGCATTGACTAAAAAAAATCCCAGAATGTACAAAGTGTAACTAAGATGTTTTCAATACTGATCAACAGTTTTTCCCTACTCTGTGGTTAACAACCATTTACATAAAATCAGATTCTAACATAATATCTTAGTTGCTATGTGCAGTAATTACTATGGGCTTTATATAGTCTTTACTTTGATGGTTAGACCTGATGATCTTCAAGGTTTCTTGAAATCTAGATGAAGACTCTTTTACTCTAATATGTGATACAGTTCCTACATTTCTTTTAAACAATGCTTTGAATGGTTGTTAAGTATTAACTATGTTTTGTTGCAATCTTTTTGGTAGGCATTTGGACCCTCCCAGGACAATTTTCTGTCTCTAGTGTATGATCACTTTTCCTGAGTTTCCTGTAATCAACTGGATTAATTGGATTTTGTACTGAGTTACCTTTTATTTGTTCACATAATAACTGTTCAGCAGTTAGAGAGTAGTAAAGAAGTCTTTCCTTACAAGGATTCTTTCTTTCATACTCAGTGATTTATTGTGTGTCTGTAACCCACCACCTCAACTGTCAGCTCTAAAACTGAAACGGAAGTAGGAAAAATTTTAAATATGCTGAGCTAAGTGTGGTATGTTCTTTTCCTTGGTACATTTTGTGAGTTCTTGAAGTATTATGGAGAAACTGGGCTTTCCAGAGAACTGCAAGATAAAGTTTCTATGATCTGTTTTAATTTTATCTGCTATTTGGTGGTTGGCGACAGTTCACATTTCTTACAAGGTTGTTTTATTGTTGAATAGTTATTACCAAAATTTACTTTAAGTCAATTTTAGATTCAATGTGAGAAAATTTTCTGCCAGAGACTAACATTCCATTATTTAACTAAATATTCCAGTTTGCACCAAAAGGCAGCATGTTTAACTAAGACATTTAAACATATTACAAATTTTAAAATAGTGGAAATTGGTAATGAATATTCCAGGTATGAAAATACATTTGTGATCATATTCCTAGCTGTAAGTGTTTTGATGCAAGACATATCTCTCTGAGGAGACTAGATCTGTTTGGAACAGGTCTGCATATAATATGGATGGTGCTTTAACTGTGGCACATATTTTAAATTCAGTTTATTTAATTTGAGGGGCTACTAATAATGCTGCTGGGTCACTTGCTTTCCAAGTCTATTGAGTAGGAGAGAAGAATGAAAAGTGCCATGGGTGCAAAGCTGATTGTACTGGGTTTCTGACCTGTCAGAGGAATCCCTCAAGAGGCAATGTAATAAACTTCACCTTCTGAATGATGCTTTGTACCTCCTCTAAGAAATCTTCTGCTCCAATTATAGGCTCATTTTAATCTGAGGTGTACCTAGAATTCATGAGAGATTTCAAACATGAAGTCATATATGGCATCTATCCTTGTCAGTGGTGAAAAGGTGAAAATGTTTTAGAGCCACTTGTGTCATTTTCTGAAAACAGAGCAAGAGAGAGGTCATACAATTAATCATAGGGCAAATCAGTTCCAGTAGACATAAGGCAGTCATCAAAAATGCTTGTCAGTAAGATTTTCACACAATGAATAAAAACATTTGTTTTCCCTGTAACTTCCTGTATCTTCAAATGAACTGTGGAAAGCATCTTGTTGCAATTTTTAGTACTTCTTTGTCACGTGCTTTGCTTTTGCATTAGGCAAGAAGAAGTGTTTGGAAACATTTTTATGTCCTAATCATTTTGCAGTTTTGCAGGAAAGAAAGAGCTAAGAGTGCAAATATGGATTTCCATTTGGATAGTAAGCACTGAAAGAATGGATTGATTAACATGTTTGCCTGAAAGTAAGACGTTGTAAATGTAGTCATGAAATATTAGAAGGATAATTATTGCATAGATTTATAGGCATCATTTTATAGACTCTCACAGTTCTCTCTAATATTAATATATCTGCACTGATTTTAAGTATGTAAATAACAAAGTTCAATTCCATAACAATGCTTTATTTTCTGATAGGGAAATGAAGTTTTACATGTTTGAATCAATGTAATAACACCATCTCTCAAACTAAGTTAAATAATTAGTCCCCAAAACTATGAAAATCAAATGGTATTTTGCTCCAAAATCAAATCCAGTGAGTTTACTTAGAAATGTATTTTACTCCATTGGTTAGCAAATGAAGCCACTAACAACACAACTTTTGGCTTTAAATCAGGCTTTTTTTTCTTGAAAATTCAGGAGTCAGAGTAATGTTGCATTTTAAAAATAATAAGTAATCAGAAAGAAGAGTTTAGGAGTTAATAATTTCACTAATGTCGTGTATTTTAGACCTACACCTCTGAGTATGAACAGTTGTTAAACATTGTGCTATGACAGTGTTGGATTACAAAACAAAAAAAGTAGGTTGGGTTGCCTATAGATTGAGAATCCAAAATTTCAGAGCCCATTACCTCTTAATTAATTGACACTGTCTGCTTCAGGTGGCTACAAAGCACTTTACATTCATTATTTCTCACATCTGGAAATTAAAGAACAAGCAAACACAGGTTGATTTACTGCGAAGAAAAAATTTTCTACTTCTGCCGCAATGATTAATAGGCAAAACATCCAGTCTCACTTCATTAGCCAACCAAAATGTAATTACTTTACATCAGTTGTCTAACAACAAACACATCAATCTCATATGCCTAGCAATAAAAAGCAGCATTATACTTCAAGAAATAAATGAGATTTGACATCAAAAGGCCCAATAACCTGAAAAGAGTCCTCACAATACTAACAGTATTGAAATAGCCTGCAATGTCAATAACACACTTCCATGAATAAAGAGGTCTCAGATTAGACAGAATTTTAAAATGCAAACCTCTGAAGGTAGTGGTTAACTGTTAACAGAAACTTTAATACTTTTTCACTGATTTCATCTCAAATATTCAGATTAATGGATTAAAATGTGCTGTGCAATGATGATTCTCATCTGCAGTTCTGTTTGATGGCTTTTATGAATTACTATTTAGTATCACAAGTGATATAGTAACTATGCTGCAATGCTGCGCTGCATTTTTCTTCACAAGAAAGAAAGGTCAGTGGGAAGAATTCCATATTCCTGTATATGATGGCCTTGTGACTTTGAAATCACTGGAAATTTGGCTCCAAAAGTGCCAGGATATGAACTCAGCAGCTGACACTGTATACTTGAGTAGGTTCAGAGGAGGTTAAAAGTTCCCTCTGAGTGCAGCTGCAGACCTATTTGCAGAAGCTTTAGTCTATTGACACCTGACAACAATTTCCAACCAGTGAGGAGAAAAATCTACCAATGGCAAGCTTCTTAGCATCATGCAAAGTAAGCTTCTGCAATTGCAATGACAAGCGCAACTTCTAAACTGAGATGTCAGCTTTGGGTTCCCCTTGCCTGTAGGCAGAAAATCATATAGTCAAGACTACATCTCTTTAGGTGCTAGGGAGTTCTTGTTGGCAAATTAATAGTCACTATTCCCATTTACTGCTTGTTAGTAATACTCTGCTGATGGATAATGAAGCTATTGCCAGGGATCACAAACATGCATAGCTGATGTAAAAAGCGATTTCTTACTATGTGAAAGAACTAAACGTTTCACACAAACCAGACAGATACTTGACATCTTTAGGTAAGTTTTGGCTGCTTGGTTGGTTGGTGAGTTGGTTGGTTTTGTGTGTTTGTTTTGTATTTGAAGAATTACACTGGCCTTCTGCTTCTCTTAACAAGATTCAAGATTTGTTTTTCCTTCTTGCAGAGGTTTTAGGTAAGAACAATTTATTTTTCCTTTCTTCTATTTCTCCATTAATAATCAGGTACATTGCTCACAACCAACACCTCATTGTGCTCAGTGCTGTAATAAAAAAACACAAAAGCCATCCCTATTGAGTTTTCTATAGGAAATGAGATGCAGCAGATGGAAGAAGATAGACTGATGGAACAAGGAACGCTTTGACAACACCAGTCAACCTGACAGTTGGTAGTCTCAGATCATCAGCAGCCTAACAACTGTTGTCAAGCTCTGTGTAGGCATTGCAATGAAGAACAATTTTAAAAGCACATTTTGAAGCAGGAAAATTTACTTCATAGTTATTTATGGAAACATATTAGCTTGCAAAGGAAAGGTAACAATTTATTAATGTAAGCAATAGGTCAGCATCACAAAAATCTATGTCATTCTAAATACTGCATGCAAGTTTGCAAAAACATATCTTATGTTAGTTAAGTGACATTCACAATCCATATTTTAGACAAGTTTATATGAATGCAAGCTCCTTTTTCTCTCACTCTTCAAGAAAAAAAAGGCAAATTCCTTTATTGGTATTTTTAAAAGCCTTGGTAGCAAATGAAAATGTCAAATTTTGCATTGCCTTTTCAGCATTGTAAAAATGCATTTCAAGAATGGGCAAAAAAGCATATACCTGTGCATTTTACAGAAGGTGATGTTAGAATAAAATAGTTATGTATCACATTCAGCCTTGGAACAATCAGCAGTATACAGTATGTGAACTCAATAGTTCTGTGTGATGGTAGGATTACACAAAGAGTTGTTGGGCAGTGTGGATAATAGAATATTTGAATGAGGGGAAGGGTTTTTTCCTCCTCAGATAAATACTCAAAATATGACAGATGCATACATTTAATCTCCTAACCCAAGAAACCAACAGGAGAGAAATTCCATAAGTAGACCTAGCATTTTTCTGAGAGTGCTTTCTATTCTGCTGAATGTTCACTGTTATGTTTATTATCTCTGTGGTTGTGCTATATCTTTGTTGTACTGCAGCAGCATCACTTATTGCCATAATTTCTAATTTTGTTGCTACTGCTTTTCTTTCGTTTTGTTTTAAATGAAAACTGTTATGTATGAAAATGGCAACAGAACAGAAAATTTATTCTGTGTCTCATCTTGTGTATTTGTAGAAGAGTAGGGGACAAATACACAGTGTTCATTCTTGACATTCGTTTCCCCAAGGTCTTTACAAAATGAATGTTTACATCCCAGGCTCAGCCATTATCTATCAAGTAAGACAAGAAGACAGATTCTTGGCCTGTCATGTCTTGGTGTATATGCCTTCATCTAATGTACTGAAATATATGTTGTGCCTCTGGAGCATGAGGTGAGATTCATTTCACAGTGCAGACATCCTGTGATACTTGTTGGGATAATGACTCCATCTTTTTTTTCTTGTGAATTTTTACTTTTATTCCTGAAATATATTCTGTTATCTAAATAACCAGGGGAGTTTTGTATAGAAATTAATTGTAAGACCACTGTTACTATGGAGAAGTGCTCAGGTAGAATTCACATTCAACTAGAAGTGTCTACTGAGTAGGGAGTTTGTATACAGTAATTTTCAAGTCACCAGCTTGAAGCTGAAGTCACAGCCTGTTCTGTGGATGTCAAACTGCATAGTACTAACAGTTCACATTCCCAAACCTGTAACAACTGCACTTGCTTTGGAAATGCGCAGGTGTAACTGCACATATTTTATCATTGTATGTATGAGAATTTAGTTTGATGCTCCTCACCTCACACGCACACACATACATACGTAGAGAAACAGACAGAGATATATACCTACCATGGCAGATGTGATTCTCTACATCCACGGTCCTTATGCTTTATAAGGGGAGAAGGAAAAAATAAGAAAGGAGGGAGATGATATCCTTTTGCAGTGCCCTACAGACAACAGACAATACTAGAATTTCTTTAAGCACTCTTCTCTCTACATGAAGTACAAATCTGTGTCAACTCTAATATATTTCATACTTGGTTAGTCTTATAGAGATTCTTTTCAGGCAGCAACTTAATGTGTTTTTGCAATCTGTTATGTTGCAATTACTAGTGCCTTATTATTTTATAAGACAGCTGTTTTAATTTTGGTCATCAGATGCCTCAAAAGGAACTTTAATACGGATTCTCAGTTCCTAGGACTTGCAGACACCACCATCTAAATGTAGAAAAGCGGTTTAGAATGTTCTGTATCTATTTATAGATTTCCTTTCTTTCAGATCTCTAGTCTACATTGCGAGGGAAAGAGAAATGCAATTTTGGCAAGGCACCTGGAGCCATACTACTTGTATGTGACAGTGCACGTGGAAGGGTTGTTCATTAACAAGTTTGTTCATCAGTGAGAATCTTCATGTTTGCACTAACCAGTGTCTAGAAAGGAGAGTGGTGGTCATTTATTTTCCTTTTGTTATCATGCTACTTTGGTGCACAGTGAGTGCAGCCTTAGCTGGCCTGTATTTTTCCTGTCTTTGGAAACTCATACAAAGGTAGACAGCTGTCCCAAGTCTTATAGATATAGCTTGGCTTAAATCATACCCGTTTTCTTCTTGACCCACAGCATGTGCCTCAGGGCTATGTGCTCACTAACTGTGCTGAGAGAAGCAAGAGCATTCAGATGTGCTGTGCTTGCCTCCCCCAAGGCAGACTATCTGCTTTCAGTCTATTTCCCAGTTAAAGCAGTTTGGCTCTATGGCTAGCATTTCTCTCCAAAGTGCAGTGGAACTTGAGAGTTGCTGCCTTGTATAAGTTACCTTGTATAAGACTTTTGAGGAACCTGATTCTTGCATAACTCTCCTCAAATATGTTCTTCATATATCATTGTATACTCTTCAATGTTTCATCAAACAGCAATGCTCTGAATAAGAATGTTGTAAGAGGGAGGTAACTGCATACATTTCTGAGATAGTCTGGTAGGAGAACACTAAATGCTGGGAAATCTAATGTGTTTACCAGTTTCCCTGCAGTTAGAATATGATTTGAGGAAACTTCAGGAAAACAGCCCACCCAAAATGAAATAAAAGAATCATGTTTATAGTAAGCCACAAAGCAAGCCAGTTGATAATGACTTTATGTTAGTTTTAATTGCTTATTTCCCAAAAACAAACAAAAAAAACATGTTTCATAATGAGTAAATATTGCATATTAGATTAGTTGAAGTATTCCTATGGTTAAGATATGTGATTATATTATTATATAGAGAGGCCCAGAGATACTGGAGTCTTGATCTCTGCAGGCCTGCAATTGGCTTTAATCTACACCTTTCTCTTCTACAAAATGTTGACTTAAAATAGCTATAAAATTAAATCATTTTGCTGAGTAAATTCTTATTAGGGAATAACTTGTTTGATTAAACAAGTTTTCACTCTATTCTTTTTCTGTTCTCTATATTCAAGAAGATGCTTTTAAAAATATGTATATATTTCATTCAAAATTATTTTGTTCAACTTATGTATGATGTCTCCACATGATTTTGGGTGAGCATTCATTGTCTAAGATTCTGCATTTTAGCAATTACTTCATAAAATTTGCTATAAAAATGGCAAGGTTCTTGGTTCTCTTCCCTCACATAGTGAGTACTACTCATTTTGTCTAGTGCCTAACAAAAGCATGGGATAAATACTGGTCTTCTGTGATTTGTTTCCAGATCTTTGCACATAATTCTTCTGAATAATTCCATTGTTTGATAGCTTGAAATGTGTGCTTGAATGGACACAAACTGTAAATAATAGGCATACTAACTCTAATAAGATTTCAGTTAATACAGATTTTATTCATCCCCTAATAATTACAGAATATCCAGAGCTAAGAATTGTTTCTGGTGATTTGTTGCTTCAGTTATAGGTGTATTTGAAGGTCTGAATTCAGTAACACATAGAACTGCTCTCAGATATGTTATTTTGAGAACAATCTGCATTCATTTTTTATTAGATGTGTAACTAGCTGCTCTTCTCCAACAGGCTGCTCATTTGAAATACTGTAATCATTGAGTAATAATAATCTCCTATTGAGTTAAAGATAAATGTAAATACTGAAACAATATGCAACACTTTAACTCCATTTCAATACTTCCCCCATATTAGAGCTACCAGTGGATATACTAGCTTATAATCTTTTATGGAAATTAAAATAAAAACAAATAGCTGAATTACTCTGTATGAGAAAAATGGCAGAATTTTTGCATGGTTAGGGAGTTTGCATTGTTTGTGAACCATAGAAAACGATAGCTACTAGGCTATTTGCTAGGAAACTACAAATGTTCCATGGAAATTCAAGACAAACACTCTTCTTTAGACACTTCTCTCTGCATATTTCAATTATGAACATTACTATTACCTTTAAAAGGGGTTTCACTACACTACCATTTTTTGTTTTGCTTTATTAAACCAGTTCTCTGTGTTCAGACAGTTTTGGGGATATCCCTCCAACAAAAATTATCAGAGGAGTGAGAATGTTATGGATTTTAGAAATAACTGTAATTCTGACAACTTGATGTGAATCAAAGTATAGATCATGATTTGAAGGCATTGGCTGGATTATTTCAAAAACATGACTGACTCATACCCATGGTATGGATTTAAAAGAATGTTTAGTAGGCATTTCTAATCAGTCGTCTTGCATAATACCATTTTTATAGAAGATTGCTTTAGATTGCCCTCTTGTGGTGTAGATTTTGTTTCTAAATAGGAAAAACTATCTTGCTGTTGACAGTAATGCTCTAAGCAAGGTTAAAAGATATTAAAATCTTCTGAAGATATCATTCAGCCAAAAGAAAATAATCCCCAAATGAAGACTCAAACCCAGACTTCTAAAACTAATTACTTACATATTCCAATATTGTCCGTTTTCTAGATCAATTTACATTTACGATTTATCTACTGTAAATCAAGTGTTCTCTTTGTTGTGGCAATTTACATTCTTCTGAGTCTCTGATATTAAAATTAGGAACTCTAAGAAAAAAAAAACTATAAATTTTGACATTTAAATTTGGCCTGCTTAAATTTGCGTTTTGGTGTATGTACAAAGATGTTTAATTATTTATTTATTTATTTATTTATTTTTTAATTCAAGTCCTACATACTCTGAATAGAAGGAACAATGCCTTTTCTTAGACATAAGTAGTATCTTGATCCTGTCAATAGAATCCTGTCTTTTACATAAATTTAGTCCCACAGACATATTGGAATTGCTAGTTACTGTAACAGTAGCCTTTGAGCACATCACAATCCAGTCCCGCAGATTTGTCAGTTATTCAGCCAGTTTTGCCTATAGACAAATGGTGAAATGTGTAAGAATAACAAGATTTACTCTGCAAAATGAAATGACTGTTTCACAGTAGCTGAGGAGGCTGTAGGCATTGCTTCCCCAACAAACTGTAAATTCTTGGAAGTGTTTGTACAATATCATTCTTTTTCCTTTAAAACAGTGTGCTGAAGGGACAGGAGGGCAAGATTTTGTGTGACTAAGCAACCTTAAACATAAACAAATTTCTTATGGTAATTTTTTTTTTTTTTTTCGTAAGCCAGATACATGGCTGTTAAATTGGCATTCCACTATTGTTGTTGATTTCACTAGAGGAATGCTCAGACATCTCAGTAATGGCCTAGTTGCCAGCCTATAATACAAGAAATGAAACTGTAATGTTAGGTATATATTTGCCTTACAGAGGAAAAAGCTGGCTAGAGAAAAGGATCAGCTTTGGCCTTCATGAAAGACAGCTTACAGCTGTACAGTCACTCTCAAAATATGAACATGTTGCTGTTCAGAGTGAGTTTTATTGAACCTAAAGAGGAAGATAAAAAAATTTTTCCACCTGAGAAGGAGGATCCCAGAAGACACATATATGATAAGAGAATTTTTGGCTAGAAATGTCTGTCCTTTCATCCTCATTCCAGGTGTCCTTTGCAAGAACCCATGCCATGTGCCTACCTTAATAAAGCTCTGATAGGGACTATACATTCATTGCACCTTCTCAGAGCTACACAGTATGAAAGCACACATGATAAAGGATGTTCTTCATTAGGAATTAAATGTGAAACTATCAATGTCATGAAGGAAAAGGGAAGAAATTACAGGAATGACTGGTGATGTCCATTATGAAACAGGACCAGTTGGAGGAGGTTTCAACTAACTCCTTTCTGGCAAAAATGAATACTGTGCAGTTGGGACCTGACAGGTCTAGGGACCTATCACTAAGACAGATGGGGCAGTCAGGGAGCAGCTGCTGTGCTCAGCCTGCTATCCCCCAAGCCCTGTCAGGTTTATGAATGGAAATCCATGTGGTAGCTAATGCTGCCGAGGCATATGGTTTTAACCTTTCCCTGAGAAGAAAAAGAGACAACAGTATTAGCCTAAGGGTATGGAAAGGGATTTTAGAAGCTCTGCAGCCTACAGGAAGACCAGATGGATAACACAGTGAGACTAACAGTTTCAATATTTTCTGATTATGTTGGTGTTATTTTAGAGTTGTTTGACTAGAAAGACAGAGAAACCAGTGTTCTTACTTAGTTAGATGTCACAGAGCTTGAAGCAATCCATTGTGGTAAACATGTTCCTAAATCTGTTAGAATTGTCTTCATGATTTATCATTTGAACTCTTCTATGATTGGTGTCACAAACTATATTAGCTGCCCTGTAGCTTGGGAAGTATCCAACCATGGGAAACCCATAAGAATTTATCCATATTTTATCCTGTCTACACAGAAAGTCTAAAATTAACAGAAACTCACAGTGACTGATTTAAGCTGTCCGCACTATCAGAAAGAAATTTTCAAGTTTGTTTCACGACGTTTCCCATGACTTTAAGTGTTCAGTTCTGGGGAGTTTCTTTCCTCTTTCCTCCTTGTCTGTTCTCATATAGAAAGCCCCTCAAAATACTTATGTATCCATTTTTTCAGTAATTTTTCTCTGAGATTCATAAAAGGAAGATCTAAACATTAACCATGTCTATAACAGATGGGCATAAAAGTATGCTGTTTCTGTCCATCATTCTTCTACTACAAGGACGGCTCTGAAAGTAATGCCTCAACTTACTCAGAGGTGGATGGTGGTGGTATGGCAACACTGGCTGAACCTTCCCACCAACACTCCATTACATTTTGTTGTTGTGTGACAGATGGCAGCAGAGGAGCAAAATGACAAAATGGCATCTGACATGAAAGTGCCTATGAAGTAAAAATGTGCAATTGAACTCCTCCATCCAGAAAAAAACAGTATCCACTGACATTCATTGAAGCTTGCTAAACATTTATGGATATCAAACAGTGAGGCAGTGGGTGGTGAGTTTCAGCACTGGTGACAGTGATGTGAAAGACAAGACACATTCCAGACGGCCATGCACAGCTGTCACACTGTGAAATAAAGACTGTCTTGCTCTGTTTACCCACATGAATTGACAGTAATGACCAGGGAACTGTGTATGGAACTGAATACTGGCTTCAGTGTGTTGGAAATGATGGTGACCATGTTGGAACATAGCAAAGTTTGTTCCAGATGGGTCCACAAATGCTCATACAAGAACAGAATGAATACTTTAAGCAAGTTTGTCAGAACTTATTGAAATTTGAGGCTGTATCATATGGATTGCATCATCACCAATGATGAGCTGTGGTGTCACCACTATATGTCAGAGCCAAAATAGCAGTCCATGGAGTGGTGATATGTGAATTCCCAATTGAAGAAAAAGGTCAAGACGCAGCTCTCAGCATGTTAAATGATGTGTGCTGTCTTTTGGGATAGGAAAGATGGGGACCTCCTGGAACCCAAACAAACCATCAATTATGACAACTTTGACTCAGCTGAACGCTAATACTTCCTGAGTCAGGCCAGAGAAGAAGACAAACTCTTTCAACACAATAGAAAATTGAGCAGGGTGGAATCTTATGAGGTTTAACAAGGGAGTTGTAGAGTCTTGCATTTGTCTGTTCATACCAGGAGATGACCAGCTAAAGATGAGCACTTCAGAGAAGGACCTGGTGAACAACAGGCTGGCCATGAGATATCAGTGTGCCTTTGTGGCTGATAAGGCCAATGGTACCCTGGGGTGCATTATGAAAAGTGAGCAGATTGAAGGAGGTGATTCTTCCCCTCTATTCAGTCCTGATGAGGCCAATATTTAGAATACTGTGGCCTGTTCTGAGCTCCCAGGTACAAAAAAAGACAGAGGTCTCCTAGAAGGAGTACAGTAGAGGACTACAAGGGTGATAAAGGTCCTGAAGCATCTTCTGTATGAGGAAAGGCTGAGAAATCTGGGTCTGTTCAGCCAGGGGAAAGGAATACTGAGACGATCTGATAAATGTTTATAAATATCTAAAGGGAGGTGGGAGGCAAATGGATGAGGCCAGATTCTTCTCAGTGGTGTGTAGCAATAGGTCAAAGAGTAATGGCCCAGAACTTGAACATAGGAAGTTCCATACCAACATGTGTAAGACCTTCTTTATGGTAAGGGTGAGCAGTGGAACAGGTTGCCCAGAAAGGTTGTGGAGTCTTCTTCTATGGAGAAATTAAAGACCCATCTGAATGCCTATTTGTGAGACCTATTGTAGGACCTTCTTTGTCAGGGCATTTGAACTCAATGATCTCTTGATGTCTCTTCCAATTCCCACAGTTATGGGTTTCTGTGATAATAGTAGGTGCCACACCTATTTGAAGACTGTGAAACATATTGCCAGCCTTGACTGGACTGTCCTACCACACCCACTGTATAGTAAGGTACCTTCTAACTTTCATCTGTTTTGACCAATGAAAGATGGGTACAATTTTTCCTAGTTACTACACCATCACAGCAGCTGTGAAACTATGGGTCACCTCCAGTGTTGCAGATTTTTTGAGCAGGTCACAGAAGCTTTTGTTCATTGCTGGCAAAAATGCATAGGTAATTGTAATTACTATGCTGAAAAATTGTGACTTGTAGCTGAGAATTTGCTCTGTCAAATAATGTTATTTTGTTCCTTATTTCTCCTGTAGTTTCCATGGAAATAAGTAGGAGGCATTAATTTCAGAGCAACCTACATACTTTCTGTAAGACTTACTGAATTTCATAGTGTAAGGTAGTACCTCAACATGTCATGACATTTGAGTAAAACAACAGAATAAAATAATTTGTTCTCTGACTTCTATTCTAAACAACTTATTTATTCTTCTTCACTTCTTGTTAATCTAATTCTTAGTGTATGGCAAAATGAAAAGATAGATCTTCTGTGTCACACTGTGTTGACTCTCTCTGTTATGAGAAAGACTTCACTGCACTTGTATCTGAATATCAGTACAAGCCAAAAAAGAAAGAAACTTAAAAGAATATCTTAGTTTCAGATGAGATGGAATTTTTTTCTTCAGTGTCTGATATGATGTTATGTTTTGATTCTAAGAGAATAACAATCTTGATTACATACCAATATTTGTAGTTGCAGCTAAGGAATGTTGTATAGAGCCAACTCCATTTGTAGTGAAGGGCATAAGGAGCTGGGAGGGAATATAATTAGCACAGCTGACTTTAACTGGCCAAAGGGTATTGCAAACCATATGACATCATGTGGAAGGAGTTTCGAGGGAGATGGGAGTTCATCTTGTTTTCTTCCAATACAAGCTGGTCATTGGTTGGAGGGTAGTGAGCTTGTGTATCATTTATTATATACGTTCTTATATACAGATATAGATGTAGATGTATTCATTAACTTTTAGCTTTATCATTTTCTCCATCTTAGTAAATTAGTTATATCTCAACCCATGAGTTCTACTTTGTTTTGTTTTGTTTTTTTCAATTCTCTACCTGATCCCACTGGGAGGAGAAGGGAGTAAGCAAATTACTTTAGTGCTTAGCCACCTGCCAGGTTAAACTACAATTATAATTTGCTCCTGACAGGGGAACAAAGGTTTGAGATAACAGGAGACCTGACCAGATGTGTCTTAACACAAGTTGTTGTAGTAGTAGTTTGGTAATTGCTAGTCACAACATTGATTTTTTCCCTATCTATGGAGTTCTTTGAGAGTCTTCTCATAGAACTGTATTGTGTAGCATCTTTCTTGCTGTTTATTTTCCCTGCTGTATTGTTTGTCATCTCTGGGGCATGGATTAAGAATTTTGGTTTACCATGCTGTGAGGCATTGACTTATATTATGAAAAAATTGGCAGCTGAGAAACTAGCATTTTGTGTGTGTTCAGCACAGTAGTCATCGCTGGGCTTTGAAGCTGTACTGTTGATATTATTAGTAGTTATGCTTTGTCTTCTCAGGGAGCCCAGCTATGGAGCATATAGGGTAGGAGACAGGAGACACGGTACGTTGATTCCTAGCACCACAACAACACAGTGATAGCTTCTTAGGAAGAGCAATTCTTTCTGACTTTAGCAATGCTACTTCTTTTGTCACTTTACTCCCATTGACTACAGGCCCAGTATTACCTTAATAAAGTAGCTCAGTGTAACATGTATTTCATTTACAAACACTTTTGTTTAGTTACTGAATATTCACAGATTTCTGCTGAGTAAGGTTGTGCATTTTTTGTGTTTTGTTTTTTAATTTTCTGCTCAACATTATCTTTTTGGCAAATAAAAAGAGAACATAAGTGAAAGAGGAAATGCTAAAGAATGCAGCAGATGTTCATCTGGCTGCACAAAAATAAAGTATCTGTAAAATTTTCTTGACGTAATTATGGTACAGACAACTAAATGATAATAATGTATATGCATTGCTCTTGAGGAGCACATTAAAACCAATACAGGATGTTTGTTATTAATGAGACTTTATTCTGTATTACAGGTATCAACATCTAGCAGAAAACCGTAATCTCATTTTGTGCAGCCTCCAACAGGAATTGTAAAAAACTCCTTAACATTAAGCTACCATATTCAGTTACAAAAATGAAGGGAAATCTTTACAAGGTTTTCTTGTTTGTCTTTCTTTATGGGAAGTTTTTGTTTGTTTGTTTTTTTGTTTGTTTGTTTTTCCCATCTGTATCTCACATTCTACTGCTTTTATTCTAACTGCTTTCTATACTTATATTGCCTTCTCTTTCAGATTGCATGCTTTGAGATAGCTTTCCCTCACTAATTAAAATAACTGCCTCTGTTAAAGTATTACTACTTTAACAAAAATGAATTATTTGCTGATTAGAATAAATCATTGTATTACCAGACCACAAGGAAGTACAACTTTTTAAAGTCTGAAATAAATGTAGTAGCAGTAGAGCTTAAACTCTTTCTTGAGTACCTCTGATACTGTAAGTCTTCCCCTCCATCCACTCCAACATTGCAAAAAAAATACCACTGGGACTTGGCAAGCATGTAGGTTCTGGGCTTGCTATTTGTGATAAAGGTGAATAACCACACAGTGAATTAATGAGGGAAGCTGCAGTGAATACAAATATGATTGTACAGTGTGGGAAATGGTAAGAAAGAATATTACAACGTAGTTTCTGGAGGATTATTAAGTAAAATATAGAGGAGGGAAAACAGCCACTTTTTAGGGATATTCGTCATTGTAAAATGAAGGAAATCAACAGCTCCTTATGATGGAAAGTATGTGGTGTGCCAAGGCAAGATTGCACCTGTGTGCTTAAAATCAGGAGATGAAATGAGAAATGTCTCCATTTGAATGACAATGTTGAGCCTCTGTATTCCTGAGTTGCATCAAGAATATCCATTACCTGCTTATTTCAAAAGTGCCACTGTGTTGATCCAATCAGGGGTTAAAAATAAGAAATCCTATGTGATGGTTATAACAGTGAAACTATTGCACAGAAAATCTCCTTGTTCATTTCATCTTAGTGTAATGATACACTCAACCACAGCTCTTGAAATTGCTTAAGGCCTTTTATAATTCTTTTACTGAATGGTCTCCAACTTTCACTGAGTCTTTTGAGTAAAGCCTCTTAGGTTCTTGCCACTAACTGAGTGGCATAAAGGGAAGTTAGTGGTCTCGGCTGGATATTAAATGAAGAGTTCTACTCACATAACTGAAAAAAATGTATCTAAAAAAATAAAAGACATCTGAAAAAAAATGAAAACAGTGCACTCAGTACAGTTTTCTTTCTGCCATAATACATAAATAAAATAGTACTGCTCCTCTAGCAGTTTTCACTGTAACTTATCTAGTAGAAACATAATTTTCAGTAGTAAAAGCCAATGAAATGACATCATAAGAGAGGATACGGGGAAGAAAATGTGGTATGGTATCAAACTAAAACAGAAGATTTAGGTAATATGTCAGGGAGATATTTTTTACTCAGAGTGGTGAAACACTGGCACAGGATGCCCAGAAAGGCTGTGAATGCCCCATCCCTGGAGATGCCCAAAGCCGGGTTAAATACATTCCTGGTCAGCCTGATCTTGTGGGTGGAAACCTTGCCCATGGCAGAGGGGTTGCAACTAGATGGTCCTTAAGATCCCCTCCAACCTAAGCTACTCCATGATTCCATGAGTCTATGAAATGCTGAGAAACAATTCCATTCTTCCAATGACATATTTCAGTCTGTGATGTGTGACTTTGCTGACTCTGGTTCTGTATCGTCAATGTAAAAAATGCCCTATGAACATTTTATCTAACTGTACTATGTAAAAGTGTTGTAACTGAAACTGAAGAAAGAATAAGCAAAAACATCTGCTTGGAAGTTTTCAGAGCACAGCGTGGGCCGCGTTTTCTCTGGAACCCAGAAATAGCAGTGTGTCTCTGAAGCAGGATGGACAGAACCTCACCAGACCCCTCTCATCACCAAAGGGACATCCTGAAGCTAGCTAAGTCCTCCCTTCCCCTCTCTTCCCAAACATGAAACTACAAATGATATAATATTCTGTAGCCCACTGAAATAATGAAAGAGAAAAATCATTGCCCTTTCTGTTTGCTTATCTTGATCTAATGGCTCTCTTCCTTTGCCTGAATTTCTTTGTTCAAAAAGAGAGAGTGAAAATGTCAGACTTTGGTCACTACATTCTCGTTAATCGTTAAAGACCCAGGGACAATTCACTTTGTGTATGAAGGATGTTTAACACTTACTAATCTTTAAATTGCAGTAGTGCTGCTGGAGAGGAAACTACTCAGAAGATAAATGAATATGGCACTTAATTAAAGATACATTGTTTCTTCTTCATGAAGCATTGTTCTTTTAGGAAAGAATCGAGGTGAGACAGGACAATCTGAACAAGTGTAAGGAAATAATTATGTGAAATAGAGAAGTACAAAACCCGAGCAACATAAATCATAAAACCATATAATGCTATCATAGAATGGCTTAAGAATTACCTTTATGAGCATCCAGTTCCAATCCTTCTCTCATGGGTAGAGAAGCCATCCACTAGACCAGGCTACCTAGGGCCTTCAACACCACCCTGACCCTGAAAGCTCCAGGAATGGGGCATCCAGAACTTCTTTGGGCAACCTGTTCCAGTGCCTCAGCACCTTCTGGTTAAATAATTTCTTTGTAATATGTAATTTAAATTTCCCCTCATTTACTTCAAAATCATTCCCTATCGTTTTATAACTAACAGTAAAAAGACAGTAAAAAGTCACTCTTTATCTTTTTATAAGTTCATTTTCAGTACTGAAAGATTATAGTGAGGTCTTCTTGGAATGTATTATTCCCCAGGCTGAAGAAGATCATCTCCCTTAACTTTCCTTCACAGGAGAGGTGCTCCAGCACTTTAATCATCCACACAGACACCTTCTGAACCCTCTCCAATAGATCCACATCTCTCCTGTACTGGGAGCCCCGGGCCTGGATGCAGTACTATGGAGTGGGCCTCGCAAAGGCAGAGCAGAGGGGGAAAATCACCTCCCTCTCCCTGCTGACCACCCCTCTTTTCATTCAGCCCAGCACACAGCAGGCCTTCTGGGCTGCATGCACACACTGCTGGCTCATGTCCAGCTTTTTGTACACCAGAACCCCCAAGTCCTTTTCCACAGGGCTGCTCTCACTGAGTTTCTTTCACAGTTTGTACTTATTATTGGAATTGCCCTAACCCAAGTACAACACCTTGCACTTTGAAATGTTGAACCTCACTCAATTCATGTAGACTCGCCTTTCAAGCTTGTCCAGGTCCCTTTGGATGGCATTGTTTTCTTCTACTGTATCAGCTGCAACTCTCAAATTAGAGTCATCCACAAATTTCCTGAGGAAATTTGTCTAGATCATAGCTTAGAAGTTGAAAATCACTGGTCCCAAGGCAAACTGCTGAGGAACACTACTTCTCAGCAGTCTCCACTTGAACATAATCCTGTTGGCCACAGAGCAAATATGAAACACCAAGAACTCTCACTGAGGTAGTGTACAGAATGAGTACAACTAAGGTCACAATTTAGAGGCAGGTATTTTGTTATCTTATGTATCTCAATTCATTTAGAATGTAGAAGGGGATAAGAAAAGGATCAATAATAGCAAAACTAGGAGACAATCTTGCAAACACTTTGAGTAGAAAAATCTTTCAAAAATGAAATGTAGTTACAGAAGATAAATGGAAATTATACTGTACAAAGCAGATCCTACATAATTTTTTTCCAGTGAATTAAAAAAGAACAAAACCATGAAAATAGCATTCCAGCACAGACCTAATATTTTATTTGTTCTTTTGCTCCTTCCCCCATCCCTTCCCTCTCTTTTAAAAAGAGCAAAATCAAGCCCCTGGTGACTAATGATTTTGACAGACTGCTTCATATGCCAACATCTAAGAAACATTTTAGAAAAAGTCGAAGAAGAAAAAGGCAATTTATTGGAAATTAATCTTACCCACCTAGGAATAAAATATCATTGTTTTTCTAGGCCTTGCTGTAGTTTCTGCCAGGCAGAACTATATCCATATTACCTCTGTCATGGAAAAATATTCTGAGTACAGTCATCCAATTAAATAAATTACCTATTAGTCACTTGGATGTCAGGAAATACAGGCAAGCTCAATAAAGTCACGTCATGCAAAAAGATGTCAGCTAAAGAAACAGATCCTAGCAGCTTTTCCTTTCCCTATGCTTATAGAATTCTTCAGATTCGAACACAGGTGTGGGATAAAAGGGTTTCAATCTATATTTCCAGATTTTATGCTGACCTAAGTGCACAGTTTGTTTTAAGTTGTTGTGACCTTTTGAGATGTCAAAAGACTGGAAAGCAACCACCATCTCTGTTCCCTTCTGTTTTGGAGATGCTGCATGGCAATGGTCTCCAGCATAGTGAACAGCTGGATTTTCTGGTTTCGATGCACTTTCGATGCACAGTGTTGGTGTTGTCTTTTAATCCTGTTTTTGTTTGTTTGGTGTTTTTGTTTGTTTGTTTGGAGGAGAGGGAGAGGGAGAGAAAGCAGTGGCTCGTTCTTACAGAACATCATTTTCAAGATAAGTAAACCATGCTGCAGAAGAGAATAAAAATAGGCCAACCTGATTATTGTTTGGCTAGCATAGAAAAATGTTTGTGTATGCTAACTTTTCCTCCTGATTTTTCTTCATGTCATTTTTCAATAACACGCTAAGACATTCTGTCAAAATTACTATTCTTTCTGGGCTTAGTTTTACTCTTTGTTTGAAGGAAGAGAAACAATTGTGAAAGTTGTCATATATCTGTGTGTTATATTGTCAGTAGAACTTCCACCATATATGTGTGCAAATCAAACAGTACTAAAACAGATCTATGTGTGGGAGGGGAAATGCACTATGGGTTATGGGCTTTTCTTTATTGAAGTTATTTTTAAAATGCAGAGAGTATATAAAGTACAAACAAAACTCTCTGATTTTTTTTTTTCTTTCTCTCACCCTTGTTTTTTTCTTTTTTTTCTTTTTTTTCTTTTTTTTTCCCCTGTTTTTCCACTGTCATATTCTGAGTGAAATACCTTAAGGCAATGAGAACATCATACTCAGTGTTGCTCAGTATTTGTGGCTCAGCTGCTGTTGAAGACACAGTCAGAAGTCACCACAAGTGACTGGGTGCTTTCCAGGATCAACAGTAAATGCTGCAGTATGTCTCCTTTTGCAGAGGAGCTTAAAGACAGATGAGAAAAAGAATCTTCCTTGTAATTGGAAATATTTCCAGTCCTCTGGAGAATCTCAGGCAGAAAATGATCAAAGGAAGTTGCTACTTGATTATTGCATGATGCCCAGATGAGCCCACCTCCACAGACATCATCTTCTTTATAGAGATAAGACAGAATTTAACCAAGAAGGAGAACTAAATACATTGCTTTTGACTAAAATTTATTCTTGAAGTAGCTGTTCGTTATATTTCTTTGTTTATAAATTAATAATGTCAGCTGTCCCTAAAGCTATTTAGTGGTACGTATTAACAAGAAAAAGCAACAACAAATTAATGGCATGTAGTGTGCTCCTTATTTATTAATAAGTAAGCTACATTTCTTACAACAAAATTCCATGAAATGTCTGCAAAACATATAACATGCATTGTGCCCATAGCCTGGCAAATACTAGCTCTGCTGAACTGTCAGGATAGATCAATAAATGAGGAGGAATCTGCTTCTTGACTAGATTTTACAAAATCCCTGGTCAGATCCACAAATGGTGGGCTGCTGATGTGTTGCATATTAAGCTCACTTAAGGAAATCCCACAGCCAGCTCATATTACCTCTCTGGTTCATGATCTGGAAGACAGTTATCCTGGGTCTGTAATTATTGCTACGCAACACACGCTTTTGCTAAGGTTGGAGGCCTCCATAAGGACTGTCCTAGGCACAGTGCTAGACTTGAGTATCACTGTAACAAGAAGGAACAGCTTCGTTCTACCCTTTGGGATAGACACAGGAGGAAGCAGAGTGAAGGCCACAAGCTAGAATGTTGAAGCTGTGACAGAACTCTGTTCCAGTACAACCCAGAAACACAGTAAAACTGCCTTCATACTCATGCCAATCTGTTATGGGTGGCTTATAACAGATGGGTACCCTAGTCTTTTGACACAACAGCTTCTTGAGATTCAGATCAAGTAGCATTATAGGCCAAGAAATTCCCAGAGAATGAATTAAAATAGTCATTTCAATTTCCTGTAAGAACCAGCATCTCACTTCTCCATTTCTATAAAGGAAGATAGGAATTTGGGAAGACAGATCAGCAAGGGATGGATCATGCATTTGATGGAGTATCACTACACCTCCTGCAGATCTGGAGTTGGATGTTCAGCTGATTTAAAGTATCACAGACAGCCTGGCTTGTATTTCTTTACCCATCTCTTCTGAGTTCCACGCAAGGCTGGCAATGTTAACAATGAGAAAGGAACATCCCCATAAAGTGTCCCATTCCTCCAGTTCCATCTCCAGCTGTGGTTGCCAAAGCATGCCAGGATAAGTAGGAAAAATTTAATTGCTGATCTAACAAAGTGATCCTCAGATATTCAAAACATTTCTGGAGGGCACTGGATGTCAGGCTCAGCTAAAATAAGTCTGGAATTCAGCTGTGATGGTTGATAGTTCCAGAAAATTAAAGTACTGAGGAACAGAGAAACAGTGAAAGCTGTAACAAGTAGTCCTAATTTTGATCACTTCTGATTAGACTACATGCAGGATGTTTCCAAACTTCAAATCTGCATCTGTTCATTGAACAATGTTTAATTCAGCTGTATGAGTCTGGGAATCTATCTTCATGAAAGTACTTGCTTGACAGGTTAGCTAGCTGCCAAGCCTATATTCTCCCTCCAGAACACAAGTTATTCCTGAGATTAGAAGCCATTAGTTTTTGGATCTCAAAGCTGCTTCATACAGATCTTGAAACTGTAGCTGCGAGTTTATGGGCTACATTTTCCCTTATTTATGCAGCAAACTGTAGTCATGCTTCATTTCCAATCTAACACATTTTGCTTTTGATGCATACGAAGGGAAAAAGGCAGCTTTATCTAATGCCAAAAGCTTTAGTACACTTATATGTTACTGTGGCTTCATATATCTTCTTATCACTGAAAAGGGGTGAGCAGGATTAGTTGCACGAATGGAACATTAAGGAAAGAACAAAAATCTGGTCATACTGTAATGCGAACTTAAGTACGCCAGTCTGAAAAATCATTTGAATAGTTAGTTTCAGACCAAGAATTGATATTTGGTATTGTCAGTCTCAGTTTATGCTCAGAGTAATAGAATTTCTACAAAATTAAAGAGATTTCTTAATTACAAAATAAAACTATTAATTTGCTAGCACCTTTCACGTTCAATACACTAGTAAGGTGAAAAAGCTTAGTGTACCATTAACACTGAAAGACGCAAGAAATTCACTACAGCACAGAAGAATTAGTAAAACATAGTCATTAGCTAGTCTTCATGACTGAATTTTACATCTTCACTAAGGTCATCGTGGTTTTTGCATATACTCAGTTTGAATTGGCTTTTGACCTCATTGCCTTTTTGAACTTGGATGTGTTGTGTATGCATCATATCAAATTTGGTTCAACACGATTTATTCAGAGTCCTAGTAATTATACACTAGGCCAACTGTGGGAGTGAGCATATATTCCCTTCTAGGACAATACAGGATAGGGGAACTGATTATGAACTATCCTCATTTTCATAAGGAGAAAGTTTTTGGGATACAAAATGTTCAATATTTTAAGGATCAATTCAAAAATCTTTTTGCATAAAAATATATCACTGGAGATTTCAGTGATGCTATACTGAAAGTGCACCACCAAACAGAAGTGCAAAACATTTATACGCTCTGGACAAATAAAATACCTAATACTTCTGGTACAAAACCTTTTTTACAGTGTAGCAGAAGTTTCAACATTATTTTTTATCTTTCTGAAATAAAATATATGTTTATTAATTTTTCTGAAATCCACACAGATTTTTTGTGTGCAAAGGGGCTACATGATTAACTTGTAAAGTCTTTATCTAAGCGTTTTACAGTCCTGAATGATATCATTTTGTTTTGATGACTGGTTGCCCCCCAAGGAACAAGGCTCCTAGAGTACTTGCTTCAAAGTAAATTCAGAACACACACTAAACTTCAACAAGATATTTCTTTATTTAAAAGCTTACTCTTAACTTGATAATGCAACATACTGAGATGACACACAGACAAGGCTGTTTAAATGCAAAGTATGTAAGTATTTCACTGTAAAGATCAGACCTGAATCAGACATTAATTTTCTCCAGAACAAATTTCACAGAACCTTTCCAGGCAGTGAATTCAAAGGATCAGATAGCCTGTAGTATTACTAAATGTGTTTCCCCTGTGAGACACACTCTATCTGCTTTTGCAAACAGGAGGAGAATGTATGACAGTATGGGGACAGTACCTTTTCCATTCGAGGAGATGCAGCTACATACCATCACCAGTGTTCTTATAGTGTGGATGTTGTATGGCAAGACTCCATCCCAAGCATGGAGTGGGGAGTCAGGAGCTATGAAGGTTTTTAATTTGAAATTATACAATTGTGTGCGGGGCTGTTTGTTCACCCTCATGAGAAGGGGGAAAAATAAACAAACAACAGAAATCAGACCTCCTATCATTTGCTGCTTGAAATGAGATACTGGCAAAAATTATCTACAGTAAATTTTAAATAAATCACATAGGGATTCATTCTGCTTTCAGAGTCAACACCTTTGTTTTTATAAATATAGTTTGAAAGTACATATTGTCCTTTATCAATAGCACAAAATCATAAATGTAAGTAATAATTCACATTTTGGTATTTACAGAAATATGGATATTGTCTCATAATTAGGAATATTTCTTCTAACCCAAGATGTTCAATCTCAACTTTCCACGGTGTGGAAAGGTCCTTCTGAGGTAATCTAGTCTAAATACATTTCAAAGGAGTATTTTAAAAAATGTAAGGACCACAATCTGGTTAACTGGTATGTGAAGAGGCTGTCTAAACAGTCTTGGAGAAGCTAAGTTCTCCAAACATGAAAACAAGCATTTTTGTGCAAAGTCGATTTTTGGAGTGTGACACATGGGAGTTTTGGCCTGTGTGAATTGATCATAAGCAAGTCCGCCACTGTGGGCTCTATAGAGGCAAATGAGTTGTTTAAAGAACATGTATACTTGGCTTCAGTGAAAATTTGGAAATTCTATTGCTTTCATGCCAGTGGTAAGGTGTGCAACAGTAGTGGCTCTTGTGAGCACATGCAATATAACCTATTGCTAAAGAAGTTAAATCATCCTCATATCAGGAGCCTGATTACTTTGTAAGGAGATAAATTACAAACTCTTTGTATTCCAGAGAGGGAGAAGAGGATGTTCTCCCATTCATTTAAATGTACTTTTACACATTAAAAATACAGGCCCTCTAGCATTACTTTTCTCTCCTTGTACATCTCAAGTTCGTATGCCCTCACCCATTTTTTAATTACTTTTCTCTTGTAAGTTAAAACATTAAATGAGATGCTCATAAGGCATACTTTTCTTGGCCATAATTTGAACATAATTATTGAAGCTGTTATCTTCAAAATGTCATGTAATGTTTTAAACAGGCACTTTTAATGTACGTAACATAATTGCTCCTTCTTGTCAGCAAATAAGAAGTCACAACCTGTCAATTTTCCTTTCAAATACCAATGACAAACTATTTGCAGATTATTATAAATCTTTATGCAACCCCTTCCCAGTCAGTTAGGATTCATTTCATTTGCCTGTCAATCCTTGTGATGGTAAACAGATTGAAGGAAGCCTGCTTTTCTATGTTCGTCAAACATTCTTAGCATTATCTAGGCCTTTTTTTTTTTTTTTTAACATTTTTTTGACATGTTTATTACTATTGTGTTACACGTACATCAACTCAGTTAAGAAAGTTGGTAAGTGTACAATTTGTTTCTACAGTTTTCTTCAGGTTTAATATATTTTAAATTTTCATACTTCTCTGCTAGTATCACTGTATTATTATAGCAATGTTAACACTTCTCTTATAAACTCCATTTATTCAGGGTTTATACCAGCTGTAAAAACACCTTCTGCACTGAGAATTTACATGTAAGTTCTCATGTGCTCTTCAGAAACGGGAGATTCAGTACGCTTGCATTTGTCTGTCTCTTCTCATATGCAGTAAAGGTGAGAAATACAAGTAAATGGTGACATTTCTGTTTTAATGTTTTATACAACTCTTCCAAGAGTTTAGAAGAGTGTTTTCCAGACAAATCAAATCCACAGGAATTTCTGTCTCCATTTCTTGGGAAATCTATTACTACCTTTTTTTTTTTTTAACTTTGTTTGTTTGTTTATTTTTTACCATCTTATTTGCTGAGGATCTGAGATAAAATTGGAAGAGGACATACATAGCTAAATCATAAATGCTGATAGATGTGGATTCTGCTGCCTACTGCCTGAAAAGGACAGATAACATAGTGCTCTCTCATTCCAACTCACTGATCACTGTGTTATTAAATAGGAGAAGTTTGATACTATTATCTTTCTCAGCAGGCATTTGAGTCAGAATCTTATACTCAGTGGATGATTCTGTCTCAGGTAGGTGTAGCCCTGTGTGAAGTTTCTCAACTTAGGAGAGAAGTGAGTTTGCACACATACGCTTTACTTAGTCCCATTAAAAGGAAATAATAAGGGCTTGCTCTTCTATGTATTTTTCACAGTCTGAATGTGCTTTTTATGCACTGCATTAGGTTCTTGGCATCTACCCTTGAGTTTTTTATTTCATTCTTTGAGCTAGTCTTGGAGCTCATCTAAAAATGAGTGCTTCATGCTTCAGCAGTACAACGTATAAATCCTGCATTGAAACTAAACAGAGGAGCTAAGTGCCCTGTTGGCCTCCTTGAATGTAGGTCAGACATTTTCATAAAGATTAAGTCTGCATGGCAGAACTGAACTCCTGAAACTTTCTACAATCTAAGAAAGCCACTTGTCTTTAATTTTTTCCTTTTTTTTTTTCCTATTTAATTTTTTCCATACTCTGTTTGTATTGTTCTGTGAAAAATTTTGTGTCATGCTCTTTATGAGTCAGTAGCCCAAGTTTCCTTAAAACACAGTAGTGCAACATCTTATGATTGTAAGAGGAGACATAAATAAGGTCAGAAGGAAATATCTGCCTGTGAACCCAATCCATTACCTTGGTTCAAAGAATTCGTCTAATTTTGAACCTTGAATAGAAGACAATGTAATTTTTTTTATTCCACAAGCCGTCATCTCATTTTCAGGAAGAAATTTTTGGAAGAATGCGGCATGTCCATTATACCATTGCCCTCCATCATTCCCATCCAATGGAGAAATCACTGACTCCAAGGACGGCATTGAACAACTGTGGGACACTTCACTGAGAAGGACAAAGGGAGATTGGGTGGGTAGGCAACCTAACAGCTGAGACTACTGATGCTGTCAGTAGAGAGCGTTTAGAGTCTTTGAATCAAGCACTGCAAATATAAGGACAAGCCAAAGAATCAAAATTTTTACTTTGGCAGAAAAATCATTTGGTATTATGATACTATGTTCCTTCTGTATCCTTTACATCAATGCAATTTACAGACAGGAAAAAGTATATCGTATTTTCCATGTATTTGTATATATACATGTATAGTATAATGCATAAATTTATGTATGCTTCTTTACAAAAGACTCACAGTAAGGAACTCCATGAAGTGTTATATTTAGGGTGATGGGTTAAAATGACAGAACTGAAATCACAATTATACTGAGGTAAAGAGAGAGAAATCTTTCAATATTTCAATTTTCCTAGCAGATGGTAAAAAGTACTTAGAGATGATAACTCTTCCTAGATGTGCTAGCATATGCTGCAGAATTGCCCATACAGAAAAGACTCACTCATTGCAAATCTCCTAGGAGCTATCACAAGCAAAGCACATCAATTAACATTTGCTTATTATGTGACTGTGTGTATGTGGCAATTTTCTATTTTCCTTTCATATATTAGGGCCACAATTTAGTCTGGATGACAGATATGCCAGATGAAAGTACTAGCTCTTAAAGTTCTGCTCTTTTCCTTTTAATTTCAAATAGGCACACTTCTCTCTCTCTCTCTTTCTGACTTTTTCCTCTCTCTGATATTTAGTAGCAATCCAAATGTTTGAGCCTTATTGCTTATGCCTGTGTCTGTACCCATGTTGCTGGCACGATCTCAGAATTAGTGAGAGACAGTGAGAGGCATGCAGGCAGCTGCCTGGCCCATTACAACTCACAGAACCCTGCTACATGTCAGACTTACAAGTATTTTCTGTCACTACACCAGCAACTTACAGGCACGTATGCAGTTTAGAGTCACATCTGCAAGGAGAGATATGTTCTAGGTAAGGCAAAACTAGATCAAAGGTGATTAATATCTCCCAAAAGGCTAGAGACAACATATATGTAAGTACAACAGAAACTGTGCATACAGAAACAGGCTTCACGGGAACACAGGAAGGGATGACCGAGCTCACCTTCTCCCCACAGCCATGGGCAGCAGTGCTAGGAGATTTAGGGAATGCAGACAGCGCACTAAGAGTCAGTAATTTCAACCCTTTCAGGAAAAGAACACAACAAAAGATACAAAGAAGCCCACAGGGCATCTGGTCCATGAACATGTTGGTGGTATTCAGTGAGCCCTCATGGACCAGCAGACTGTGTTTGGTACTACAAGAGTAAAGTTACAAAGGGAATAATCTACAGATGTTTCTTAAAATATTGCAACCATGTGGTAAGTTTTATGTTTGTGAGGGATTGTTATTTCAGTGAAGAATGGATAGGACATTGCCATAGCAAAGTTTTTGGTTGCATTTCCTTTCTGGACACGTTCCCTTAGTTACAGTAGACCTTCCTTACCCTGATGCATACGGAAACACTGCACATCCTTTTGAGATTCCACTTGCACTATTATCTCAGTCTCTCCTTTGGAAAAACAAAATCAGTAAAAGACTTTATCAAGCTCACTACTTCAGCATCTAAATTTGTTCCTGGGCACAGCATCTGGACAATATAAAGAGCATACTACCATTTTTGAAATTTTCTGCCAGAGAGTTTCTGTCAGTAAAACATTTATTATGTAAATGAATAGAGGTAAGTTGGTCACGTGATTATGCTCTACATGATCTGCTATGAAGAGTCAATGTGGTCCTTAGAGAAATGCAGTAGTGAGATAGTAGTAGGCACAATTATATTTATTGCCTTGGGTCTTTGTGGTTCATCCACTCTGAAACACTCCTTGCTAGTAATTTGTTTCTTAACTCCTAGGGTAAGGGAGATGTTGGGTGTAAGAAAAGACTGCTTCATATAATGCATATGAGTATTTATAGGCAGGAAAATTGCATGCAGTGATGTTGTTGTCCTGAAAGTTTCCCTAACATGCTATCCACTTCAAAACAGACAACAAAGAAACAAAAAAGCAAACAGGAAAAAAAAAAAAAAAACTATAATAAAGCAGCAACGAAAAATGGAAAGAAGGCTAGGCAGTAAAGCAGCCTGATGGAAATCTGGAAGTTTCTCTCAAGAATAATTTTCTAGTTTAATTAACTGGGAGAAAACTAGTACTTTGTGTTTACAGAGCTTAGCATCTACTTGGAAATCCTTTGCAGTGCCTAATTCTTGATAGCTCTAGAAATACTATTTCTTTTTGTTCAGGGATGAGGTTTGTGGTCTACTGAGAAGGTGAATCCCTTTACCCAAGCTGGCTGGTGCACAAACATGTTTCCACATGCTGAGAGGAAAGAAGCCATTAAAATATCTCAAACCCATGCTGTGTGCAGGTCTAGGATCTTCGGGGAATGCAGGCAGCACTCTAAGTCAAGTGTCAGTAATTTCAGATCTTTCACCTTCTGTGAACTCACTAAATTGCTTTTCCTCTCTGACCAACATTTTTGCTTTCCCCATTTGAGCAGAATAAGTATTTCTAGGAAAATAAATAAATAAATGAAAATAAAAATTCTTATCACTATACCTGAAGCTAACAAGAATATATTTTACTGCTCATCTACACTGTCCAAATTTCATGAGAGCCAGCTATTGGATTCTTCTCTTATATTAACCTGTGGAGAAAGAAATTAAAGCAGTAAGCATTTTCCTCTTCATAGAGAAGTCTACTGATGGTACCCTGAAAAGAATCTGTTTGGGTTGTCAGAAATCTACATGCCATCAAAGGGATGGCTCATTTACAGGTCTACTCACTGTACACAACAGTCACAATATCCTTCAAAGATAGCATATGGAGCCAGTCAGGCCAAACCCAGTAGAACTCCAAAGTGCTTTATCATCTTTGTAAACAGCTTAAGTCAAGATACGATAATAAACTGAATGCATTAGTTCCATTTAAATGCCTAATTTCTTTCCATGGTATCTACATTTCAGAGTATGCAAAAAAGACTGCCATGCTAAGGTTTGAAAGTTAAAATGTGCTAAAATGTAAGCTAATGTGTAAGCTAAAATGTGCTTATCGAACACACAAAAAAAGTAGTCTTATACTTCAGAAAGCATAGATATGCTAGTTACATCTTCTGTTTGTTACCAAAGACCTGTCTGCAGCCAATTATTTCGACACTTCTAATGAGTTCTGAGTTAGGACTGGAAGAAGTATCAACACTAAGTAATAGACAGAAAAGCCTTTTAGCAAATAAAGTATGAACTGGCTGAGAAATAAAAAATTTCACTGAAGTTAAATTTAAAAGGACCTAAAGAAGCTGCACTCATCTTTTAGTGGGTATTTTGCCACGTGATGAATATTTATAGAGAAAAAGCTGTTTTCACCAGTATGAGTAAGAGTAAACAGCCTCTCTTTTCTCTACACCAACCCAGCAAAAACACCATTATAACCATCAGCATCTGCATTGTGTGATCAAATTTAGGATTTTCCTGCCTTGATCTGAATTTCTAATGAGGGTGGAAAACTGGAAAATACTATAGAAAAAAGCTATTGCAGGAATTATCATCCTAATACAGTGCCCTGTTTGTCCAGAAGCTCCTTCTCTGTTACACTATTGACCATGCTAAAAATTTGTAGTGAGTAGGAGTGATGTCCTCCAGGGCACATTATAAGACAATTTCACTTTTTGCTGGAGACAGATGTGCATATGCATTCCTCCTGCCTACAACTGATCTACTATAATAATTTCTATCCTACACAGAGGACTTGAGAACATTCTGCAGGATAAAAAAAAAAGGCAGAGGTGATGCTAAGCACATCCAGTTCCTTCACACTTCTAAAAACATTACATAAAGCTTGCTTGGATGGGGTTTGAAAGCTCTTTTATCCTCAGGAATATTCTCGTGTATTCTGAAGCTGGAACAGCAGTACAGCTGTTGTGTCTGGAGCGCATATGAGGGGAAGCTCCATCTTCACAGAATCACAGAATCACAGAGTGACAGAATGGCCAGGTTTGGAAGGGACCTCAAGGATCATGAAGCACCAACACCCTGCCACATACAGGGCCACCAGCCTCCCCATTTAATACTAGACAAGGCTGACCAGGGCCCCATCCAGTCTGGTCTTGAACACCTCCAGGGACGGGGCATCCACAACCTCTCTGGGCAGCCTGTTCCAACACTTCACCACTCTCTCTGTAAAGAATTTCCCCTGACATCCAACCTAAATCTTCCCTCCCTCAACTTAAAATCATTTACCCTTGTCCTGCTGTTATCAACCCTTTCAAAGAGTTGATTCCCCTCCTGCTTATAGGCTCTATTTAGGTACTGAAAGGCTGCACTGAGGTAAACCTGCAGCCTTCTTTTCTCCAGGCTGAACAAGCCCAGCTCCCTCAGTCTGTCTTCATCGGGGAGGTGCTCCAGTCCCCTGATCATCTTCATGGCCCTCCTCTGGACCCCCTCCAACACCTCCCTGTCTTTCTTGCACTGAGGGCTCCAGACCTGCACACAGTATTCCAGATGGGGCCTCAGAAGAGCAGAGTAGAGGGGGACAATCGCCTCCCTGTCCCTGCTGGCCACCCCCCTTCTGATGGAGCCCAGGATACCATTTGCTTTCCGAGCTGCAAGGGCACACTGCTGGCTCATGTTCAGCTTTTCATCTATCAAGACCCCCAGGTCCTTCTCCACAGGGCTGCTCTCAAGGATGACTCCTTCCAGTCTGTATGGATGCCTGGAATTCCTCCAGCCGAAGTGCAAAACTCTGCACTTTGCTGTGTTGAACCTCATCAGGTTCACCCAGGCCCACCTTTCTAGCCTCTCAAGGTCCTTCTGACTGGCATCCCTTCCTTGCTCTGTGTTGACCAGACCACTCAGCTTAGTGTCATCCACATTCCTCCAATTTGGAGATAAGGATGTGGTGGGGGACCATGTCAAAGGACTTGCTCAAGCCCAGGTAAATGACATCGGTCACCTTTCCTTTGTCCACCAATGCCATCATTCCATCATAGAAGGCCCCCAGATTGATCAAGCATGACCTTCTGCTGGTGAAGCCATGCTGGCTGTCTCGGATCACACACTCATTCCTCATGTGATCAAGCATGTTGTCCAGGAGGATCTGTTCCATGATCTTCCCAAGACCAGAGGTGAGACTCACCAGCCTGTTGTTCCCTGAGTCCTCCTTGCTCCCTTTCTTGTAAATGGGAGTGACTTCTTCTTTCAGAAGCGAAGTAGAACATTCAGGAAAATATTGTGTTGGTCCTTTTCTGGCGGTAAAGAGTTTCGGAATTCCAAAGCATTTGACTACTTCGTCAACAAAATCTGAAAATTTTATATTTCTGTATTCATTATGCCAAATACTTTCCATTCGGAGAGAGTGGTGAGGTGCTGGAACAGGCTGCCCAGGGAGATTGTGGATGCCCCCGTACCAAAATTTAACTACATGTTAATGAAAGAGGATTTTATAAATATACAAATCCTTCTTCTAATCATACAGTTAGCACAAATAGGAAACAAAATGATACTGACTTGCAGAAGTAACCATGGAGGTTGGAAAACATAAAACATACTCACAGGTGTCCTGTACAAATCCATAAGCAGAATGAACAGCCTGGTTCTCTTTTCCATAGAACGGAATGGAACAAAATGTTCTGTCTTCTAAATCAGTGTGGTTTAATATTTTGAGCTTCTGTAGTAACATGACATTTTTTTTTGCATAAAAGTAAATGCAAAATTTGAAAAGCAGCTGTGAACTGCTCGTCTGAACTGATTCTTTAAAATTATCACTGCTCTTCCTTTTACATACAGAAATGTGTATTTTCCAAGATCTCATAGAGCAAGCAGGTAAGTAGAGCTGGGATTAGAAATAATTTATTTGTCCTCGTTTAGCTAAAGGCACCAAGTAATTTCAGGTGCCTTATATTCCCATCTTCTTCTACAACCTTGTAGATCTGGTTGGGTTCTGCTTCACAATTTACTAAGCATGCAACACAATGCAGAAATTAAATTCAGCCATTCCTCTGTCATGGGAGACAAAATTACAACAGACAAAAAAGAACAGAATGCCTGAGCTACACTTTTCATTAGTCAGTGTTACTAGGGAAATGGTTATTACTGCTTTACTGAATGAAAGGAAAAAAAACAACTAACCAAACACAAAATATATTTCATTTTCTCCTTAAAGACTCATTGTAGTAATCTTCAAAACAAAATATCATAATGTTTCTATTTCCATTAACTAAATGGCAAATCGAGCATATTTAATAAATTATATTCCTTACTTTTAGTAATACTTTTAGTAACTTGCTTTCCTTAAGTATAATTAACTCCATTTCATTTTAAAAAATAATGTCAAGTAAAGCGCATTAAAAAAAACAACAAAAAAACGTTACGTTCTCTAAGTTCTAGCAAATATTTCTTCTATGGAGAAAAAGAGAAAGCTGTAGACTTCAGTTATTACAATATACCATGCTTTACTTTGCAATTGCTGCAACACTGTGATAGTTATCCAAATATATCTCCCTTATTCTTAATCCTTTCCTATTATATTAAATGCAGTGTTGACTTGCAGACATTTATGGAATTTTTGCCTGCTCTACACATTACCAGATTCACAACTTCCAACCAGAACAAGTAATTCAGGAAGACAAAGCAATAACTTGTATAGCACCATTTGTGTCTCATATATAAGAGAAAACTTGTTGGGCTGAGAATGGATGGTGGTGATATTATAGTTCTGATTATCAGTTCATTTCATACATTTGCTGAATTAAAGTCTCTGAAATATAGAAAGATTTTTAAAATCACTGCACCATAATGAACTAAGCACTTTGCCCAGTTCTTGGGATCCCTATATTGGAGAAATATGGTGTGCTGGAGAGACAGCTCACGGAATATTCACAACGATGAATGAAAATGATCATTTAAAACAACTGTTTGAAAGGATGAAGCACACGAAGAGCAAAATTTCATGAAAAATCTGACAAACATCTAGAGAACTCATTAAGAATTGCAACCACTGCCATCAAACTAAGGGGATGTGTTTGTTTCAGAACAAGGTCACATACCCCACAAATTTTATGTTTTTTGTTTGTTTGTTTCCATTTTTAATATGTTTTAATTTAAAAACAAACAAATATTAAAATAAAGTAAATTTTGTTACCATTTTGTTCCTATTTACAGGAGGGAGAGGATGTTCTTTTAATATTCATATACCCAACATGAGATTAAGAAACAACAGTTCAGATGTTGGTCTGACCAGTTTATTACAAATACTAATTAAGGAGATGTGTTAGGGAAGGCCAGCAACTACTACATATTAGGGTGATGAGGAAGAGAAAGTTGGCAATGGGAAAGATAGGAAAGGAGCAAGAACTACATAAAATGCGGATAGTCACCACCAGGATCCAGCAGTGTCTGGTTGCATGCTGTTGGATGGTCTGAGGCAAAGGCGCAGGGGGAGAGCAGCAGCAGCATGGCCAGCCTTAGGTAGCAAGCAGGTGCAGACAGAGCAGGTCCAGGAGAGTCCATCAGCAGGCAGGCATCATGTCATGAGGTATCTGATGTCAAGCACCTACCCTCATAGTCGTTGGTCCCTTTTTTATCTTCCTCCAACATGGCATTCCTGGGCACTTCATAAGAGTCATGTGCAGTACCACCTGAGATGGCTATCTCCCTCAAGATAAACCCACACAAAAGACTGCTTCCCAGCCACTAAGTTGCTGCTTATCTCTCCTTGCCCCTGGCCTGCAAATCTTCAGACAGAAGATTTTTCCAACTCTGACCAGGACTTGCTTGGTCTTGTTCACCAGTGTTTCTCAGCAAGCTTTGAAATAAAGGTGCAAAAGGAATAATCTCTTACAGCTACTTGCATTGTATTAAGTACAGGATGAAGTAATGCCTCCTATTTTTTATGTGGGCCCACAACAGCAGAGTTGGTGATATGGCAGTAGAGGTTGAATATTACCACCAATATTCTGTTACATTTTGTTGCCATACAACAGATGGCAGCAGAGGAACAGTCTGACATCGTAACTAACATGGCAATGTGTGTGAAGCAAGGGTTTGGAACTGAACTCCTCCATGTGGAAAAAAAATGGCACTGACTGGCATTCATTGATGTTTGCTGAGTGCTAATGGCGATCAAATAGCAGATGTGAGCACAGGGTGGTGTGTTTCAGCAGTGGTGACAGAAGCAGTTGGTCACCTCCAGTGGTGCTGATTGTTAAATTCACAGCTTGGAGACTCTTGTTGCTCACTGGTCAAAATGCATAGCTAATACTGGTGACTATGTTGAAAAAGAGCTTTCAGTAGCTTAGGATTTGCTCTGTTAAATAATGTTATTATACTTTTTAATCAGTTGTAGTTTCCATAGAATCAATTACAAGACATTACATACAGAACAAGCTTCATAGATACAGCCATAAGCAATTCATCTCCACTCAGTGTGCAGATTCCAGCAGAGAAAACAACAATGAACAATAAAGAAGTGCTAAATTTCACTTTTTTTTTCGTTCTTCTTTTTTTTTAATCTCTTATTTATTCCTAGGTTGCTCCATGTAGTACATGTTTTCTACCCATCCAAAACCGAGCCTTTACCTTTAATGTACTGCCACAGTATTTGCTTACAATTTTAGCTGACTGTAGCATAAATTTTGGTGAAATATGCTAGCTCCTTAAGTTGAAATATATCAATTCATTTTAAATATTTTTGTGGGAGCTTTCCTCATAGCTGTTTTAAGACATAGTAGACTCGGCTCAAATCTTTGTTCTGTATAATTCAAATTTTTCCAGAACAAAACTCTTGAGGCAGAGAGTTATGCCCGAAACTTCACTTTAACTATGAAAATAGGAAGTATGAAACACACGTGACCAGCCCCTTTCTTAAAGGGGCTCAGAAGTATTATATTTAATGCATTGAATGATGAATTCCAAATGTGAGTTGACATAGATTACCATAGACACCACTCATCTTCCAGTCAAATCAATTTTAATAACAGTATTTTCTTTTTCATCTATTTGTTTTTATAATATTTTTGAGTTTTCATCTTTGAAAAAGAATGGTCTGTGACTTAAGTATTTACATAATTGGAATTTAATTTCTGGATGTTAATTTCTGGATTTTCACTTTTCCTTTGTACCTTCTCCAGGCCACTGCATTAATGTCTGTGGGCCTCTGTTCCTCACATGTGAAATACAGAATGAAAATTTTTATGCCTTGACCTTGATCATGAAGGTGTACATGAAAATCTTACTGTCCTTTATTCAGAGCCAATAAAACGTGACTAGCATTCTGTGTCCAGTTTCAGATCCTTGGAATAGCTTGGGCCAATTATCAAATGAGAAGACAGAAAATATTATCAGAGATCTTGAAAATATTATCAGAGATCTTGAAAATAAGACTATATAACAAAGTCTTGAA
>JAPSGF010000061.1:2840498-2856793 GCA_035772895.1 Perdix hodgsoniae | reverse complement strand
ATTATTATTTTAAAAGAGAAGCAATGAAGAGATTGATCTTCATGACTTATGGTGGGCATAAGAATTAATGACCTTCTGAAGACCTTATCACCTTCCTTTGCAGCACTGCAGTCATGGGACCAATCCTACCATGTTTCAGCAATGACAACTAAGTCTTAGTTTACATGCTGCACAATGGCTTCCAGCTCCACCTGTTCATTGAGCATGATGTGTGCATTGGTGTAGATGCACTTCAGATGAGACATCTGCCTCACCCTCAACCTCATCATTGTTCCCTCCCTCCACCTCTAGCAAGCGTCTTTTTAAGCTCTTGCCCCTTCATACCTTGTTTAAAGCTCTCTCAATGAGCGCTGCCAGCACCTGGCCTAGGATCTATTTCCCTCTTTGAGACAGATGAGACCCATCAGCAGCCAGGTGCCGAGTAAACAACCCCATGGTCATAAAAAACAAAATTCGTGTGATTGTACCAGCCTTTCAGTCATGTGTTTATGAAATGGTCTTTCCTGTTTCTTTCACTATCCTTCACTGCCACCCATTCTCCTGCTGCATCAGCTAACCTCTCCTGTGCCCAGAAGTATCTTTTGATAGGCTTCTCTCATTCAGGCTTCTATCACTGATTTCATTGCTGCTAGCCTGAACTATCAATAAAGGCTGGTAATGAGAAGACTGAATTGGACCAGGAAGTTTGTTAGTAATGTCCCTCATTCAGGCCCCAAGAGGCAGCACACTTCCCTGTGGGAAGTTCTCTTATTCTACTTGCAGCAGAAGACAAAACAAAATTGATCTTAATTTCTTTGTAAAACAGATTTGTCTTTGGAATAACACAGATTAAAAAAAGTGTCCCTTAGTGCATTCATTATTTATTTAGTCAAGAGTAAGGGCCTCAGGCCTACTTCCTGAAAACAGAAAAACTTAAAGAATACTAACAACTTTTGGGGCTAACTTGAAAAGTTTCCACTACCTGGATATAAGATTAATGACTTTTTCCATACTTGTATAAACCTTAAGAATTTAATGCATTAATTAAGCACAGTATCTCTTTCCACCAAGCCAGTACATGATGAAATCCTATAGCAAGCTTTTTCATGTATAAATCTAATGTTCTAGTATATATAATGCAGATAAGTATATGCACATACCTACATATAAATATACATACATATACATACACATATGCATATAAATGCTTCTTTTCTTCTTTCACAAATTGCTAGCAGAAGTAAAATTAACTTTCCAAATACAGAAAAGGCAATATGCAACCCCACAAAACTGCTGTCAATATAGATTAAGCATTGATTTCAGTATCAGCTAGGTTGGACCCCAGGAAGTACTTTGTGTTTGTGAATTTGTTTTTAGCAGCAATTTGCAAAACAACCTTTTTAACACCTATTTTTTTCATCTGACATTATAAATATCAGCAGAATATAAAAATATCAGTTCTCAATTGCTTAGTAAGTGGGTATGAAAAACTATTCATTAATTTAATGTTACTTTTGAATAGCATGGTGCTCTGTTTAAAATGAAACAGAATTCTATGGAGATTTAAAATCCAGAGTAGTGTCTCCAATAAGGCAACTCAAAAATAGGTTATCTAAGCTAAGTAAACAGTTTACACTCATTGTTAAATAAAATATCTCTAAGTTTCAACAAAAATCAAAAAAAAAAAAACCCAAACCAAACCAAAACAACAACAAAAAAAACCAGCATGCATACTAGTAATCAATGTCCCTGATACTTACGACACAGAGAATATTCCTTAAATTGAAAATATCTATATTTTTCATTCAAAAATAAATATCTACTCTACTTATAAACTGCAATCAGCAGAGCAAAGGTTTGATTTCCTCAGCTATGAACATATCTTGGCTGTCCTTTTCACTGTGCTTCTCTTCCTGCAAACCCTTCCACGCTGCCTTCTATCTTCTCTATATTCCCAGCTCAAACCTGCATCAATATAATGCAGGTCATAGCTAAACAGTAGCAAATAAAACAGGATAGTTCTTTATCTGCAAATAATTATATTTTTGCTGCACTATATTCGTAAGAGCTTTGCTATTGCATCCATTTCAGGGAATAAAAAAGAAAAATGATTTCATCAAAGTAGGAATTTTTTTTACAATACCCAATACCAGCAAAATGTGTTTTCAGATCCTAGTAGGCAGAGCTGTGGGGGGGAAAAAAAATTGTCACTGTATCCTACAGTGGATATTTGATTTTGAAACTGAACAATCAGATCACTCAGTTCGCTGTTTTTGTTGGCATAAGCTACTGAAAAGGAATTAGTCCAAGAAAATGGTGCTATTTATGTCTGGAACAGAGGAGGGAAGATTCAGAGGGAGGTTAGATAATACCTAGTTCTGTGAATGGTAATAAGTCTCCATTCCAGTTTCTTCTGAAATTATCTCACTTAGGTATTCTTCAACTTTAATGGACAATTAACAAACAAACAAACAAACAAACAACCAGCAATCATTCTTTTATTTGAACAGACAAGAAAATTACATGAACTGTGAGAGCACTCACTACATCAAAAGCATAAAAAAATTAAGTAGAGCAGTCATCATAAAACACACATCCATGTTTCTTTGTAAAATAGTAACTAGTGGGCTTTTTAAGGTTCACCTCAAACCAGTGAAGAGAACAGTTTGCATATGAAGTAATTACTCATCTAAGGACTTGATCCTGCTCTCTCATAAAATGTCTTCTGAAAAATGTCAAGCATTATTATCTGATATAGAAACCATCCTGACGACATTATACTTAGCAACTCATAATGGGAAAGAGAGCACCTTTCTGAATGGCTGGTTAGACAGCTATCAGTGGAGACTACTGAATAATCATGTTTGATCTAAACAAATGGTCTAGGGGATTTTGTGTTTTTCTTTCTTTTTTTTTTCTGCTTTTCTTTTTTTCTTTTTTTCCCTTTCTTTCTTTTTTATGTTTGATTTTGAAATACTTGGAATTAGAAATATAAATCCAGTTGTTTTTCTTGCTCAAATTTAGTGGAATTTGGAACACACACCTTATTTAAATATAAAATATGCATATCTTAAGGCTATTTGAAACAAAATTTCCATACATAATCTTTCATGCAACATCCTAACAAAATTGTCTATCCATGGGGGGGGAAAAAAAGAGAAACAATGCTTACGTATGTTAACAGTATTTCTGAATCATTCTGAATAGCTCCAACAAACTCTGTTCCTACTTTTCTTAATCATTTGGGACTGGAGTAGTACTGAGTAGATATTTCTACTCAAAACTGTTTTAAATCAGACTGAAATACTTTTTCTTTCCAATGGAAAGCTATACATTTCCAAGAATGGCAACATTACCCAAATGTTTGTGATCACATGTGGCTTGAGGCCCAAACTGAGAAAATTCAAAGGAAGTGCACAGATATATGAATATAATTACCATGATTTTGATTGCATTATGCTTAACCAGTGTCAAAATAGTAGAATTTGACCCAGAACATTCAAACACAATGTGTAAAGAGTGGAAAATCACTAATCTACTTTAACCAAATAAAGAAGACATAATATTATGTTTGCATTCCTCTAGTCTAGTCAGACCTTAACCAGTGTTCACAAAAGACCTTCAAAGATCTTCCAATAGACTTATGGCTAATTTTATTGGAAATGTTTAATAGAAGTATGAATAGTTGCATTTAGCTAATTTATTCCTTCAGTCATAAATTCTAAACTAAATGGATAGATAACAGAGTTGCAAACTGACGCAATACAGAAAAGAATTATGGAGTGGCAGCTAATCATAGGGAGAGATCACAAAACAGTCAGTGGAAGATGAATTAGTTGAAAACCAGATATCATGCAAAGCATACGAATAAGCAAATGTTGTCATAAAAACTAGCACATAATCCAGTCCAGTTCCTAATCAGTTAGACATGGACAATTAGCTGGAAGATATTTATACACATCAATAAGCTGTTACCATATCAGAAGTAATAGCTAAAATAGCTGGCAAGGAAAATAAAATAATTTAGACAAATAGAAGGAACAATTAATGTATACAGAAAAAAATGGGAAGTTGTTCTATTTTATTTTTAAAGTGGAGGCACCACTGATGAAATGCACTAGAGAGGCACAAGAAGTTTGTTCCAGACAGCAGGAACAATGAAGAAGCTCATCTGCCTGAAGTCTTATATTTCACAAGAGAACAGGTAGGAGATGCACTGAAGAATTTGATGATGGATTTGAACAAATATTAGGAGATACATGGTCTATATATAGAGTTTTGACCAACTCAACAGAGGTTTCAAATTCCAGGAAGAAAACTTTGCTATAAATCTTAAATGAATGGAAACTGATGGCTCTTCCTGATAATTCTCATATGATTGAAAGAGGATGTTCCATCCAAATTTAGCAGACAATATAATCTTCAGAGTTGATACGAGAGGAGGGAGAGGAGTAGGGAGTTTGACTTGCCAAAATAAGAAATATTACAAGTCTGATACTAAATTTCTATACATTTCTTCAGGTATTTTACTGATTTCGTGGAGAAAGGGAAAGAATGAGAAATACAGGTGGCATCAAACTTACATTTGGCAGGAAAGATCCATGAGACTCAGTCACTGTACATATGAACATACGTACTTAAATAAGTCCTTGACTTTACAAAGTTTAATGACTAGGTCTGTTGTCAATGTACTCTGTTTACCTATATGGAAAAAAAAAAAAATGTTTCACACAAACTGTTTCTCTTTGCATACTCTAAAGCTTTCCTCAGTGGAGGAAACATATTAGCAACATATAAGAGACATGAGCAATTTGCTTTAGAATCCAGTAGTAGTTGCAGATCGTTAAAATTTTAACTCAGCTATACTGCAACAAGTCACAATTCCTTTTAAAAACCAATGATGATTTCATAAGTGAGCCATATGGCTCCTTTCTTGATGATTTAAACTCTGCTAGAAGCTTCTTGATGAATACTTGTGAAGAGAAATTTTAATGCTTAAATGACACATGGCTAACTCACCCCTCCCTCTCAATTCCCCCAAAATCTGTTTATAAAGACAGATGGCAACATGTTGGACTGTCATAAAAAGTGGACTGCATTTTAGTAATCATATCCAGACATTTGCTTGGAAATTTGACTGTTCCAGAACTACACATCCAGATTCCCTACAGCACCACACAGCACTCTTCTGGTCTACTGTTGGTGACACAGAGACAGCTATGAAAAATGGCAGTCTAAATATATTGGAAGGCAATGTGCCTCTGACAGCTCAGCAAGTGATATTCTGGCAAAATATAAAATGCTTAGCAATTGGAGTTCTTAACTAGGAAAAAAAAAGTAAAACAGAAAAATCCTTAGCTAATTTAAAGACTTGGAAAGATATTTTGGGGGTTTCCTTTTGTTTGTTTTTGTTTTTTGCTAATTTAGTATAGATCTGATAACTTAGTAGAGATCACTGTTCCAAAACTAGGAATTTTAAAGGATATTTTCAGCTTACAATTGCTTGTCGCAAATGGAACTCCAGGTCTGAAAATGTAGCTAGTTATCACAACTGTATGCCTTGTAATTTACATTGCACCATGCAGTGTTTCAGTAAATAATGAAATTAACCTAACATATTCTGCACTTCATACTTAGTTAAGCACTTTGATACTCATTTGTCCATATGCAACAAAAGTTCTCTGTGGAAACGTTTTGGTTTTCCAAATTCTGTGTACTGCTGTACGTATAAATGCTATACCATATATGTCATGGTTCACCAACTGTGCATTATATAAGAATATACAGATATTACTAAGAGTTAAATGCTTGTATACAATATCTTTATGTATAATATTGATGTTGACAGAAAGTTTCTAAGGGAAACTGCATTAAATAAGGAATGATAAATAATACTCTTAAAAAAAAAAAAACTGCTTAAATAGTTTTTTTCAAGTGAAATTCTTTGCTTTCTACTCCCCATAAAAATGTTAATTATAATGACAACAAATAAGAAAAGCACACAAAAGAAGAACAGTCATATTGGCAAAAATCCTTAATGGATTTTTCCCATGTATTCTGTAAACTGATTTTCACTGAGACTTCTTATTTCAAATACAAATAACATCCATGTCTATCTGGAAAGTTTCTACCAGAGTTGATGAGTATTCACCATTTTATTGCACTTTTATCATAAGTAAAGTTGGAATTATGTGAATTATTAAAATATTTGCCTTGTTTTTATATCATCTGTTGTGAAGCTATGTTCTGCAATAGCAGGGTTATTCACACCTTCAGGATGAGTGACACAAAAGTTAATTCTTATTTTGTTTTTTTTTTTCAAAAAAATTATATGTATCTATTTATAATATATATACAGTATTTCCTAAATAAAAAACTGATTTAGAAGTAATATTCAGTTCTGCAACAAGAAACAATAATTTGACTTTTCAATTCTATGTCAAATAATGTTCAAAAGATTTTTAGAAATGTTCTTATCATGCTTATTGCACCATAGTTTCTCTTCAAGTCTTAAAAGACTGAGAAACATGTAATACTGGGCTGTAGTGAACATGTACTCATGAGCATAAAATCTCAAGGAATATGGACCTTGCAAACAGCAAAATCAGGATACTAAACTTTGGAATAGTGAAACTTCATCTTTTTAAGTAATTAAGTACTGGGTGAGATCCTTTGACTGCAGAAACAAAGGAATGAATCACAGAATCACAGAATGACAGAATGACCAGGGCTGGAAAGGACCTCAAGGATCATGAAGCTCCAACCCCCCCTGCCACACTCAGGGTCACCAACCTCCCCATTTAATACTAGACAAGGCTGACCAGGGCCCCATCCAATATGGACTTGAACACCTCCAGGGACGGGGCATCCACAACCTCTCTAGGCAGCCTGTTCCAGCACCTCACCACTCTCTCTGTAAAGAATTTCCACCTGATGTCCAACCTAAATCTCCCCTCCCTCAACTTAAAATCATTTACCCTTGTCCTGCTGTTATCAACCCTTTCAAAGAGTTGATTCCCCTCCTGCTTATAGGCTCTATTTAGGTACTGAAAGGCTGCACTGAGGTAAACCTGCAGCCTTCTTTTCTCCAGGCTGAACAAGCCCAGCTCCCTCAGTCTGTCTTCATCGGGGAGGTGCTCCAGTCCCCTGATCATCTTCATGGCCCTCCTCTGGACCCCCTCCAACACCTCCCTGTCTTTCTTGCACTGGGGGCTCCAGACCTGCACACAGTATTCCAGATGGGGCCTCAGAAGAGCAGAGTAGAGGGGGACAATCGCCTCCCTGTCCCTGCTGGACACCCCCCTTCTGATGGAGCCCAGGATACCATTTGCTTTCCGAGCTGCAAGAGCACACTGCTGGCTCATGTTCAGCTTTTCATCTATCAAGACCCCCAGGTCCTTCTCCACAGGGCTGCTCTCAAGGATGACTCCTTCCAGTCTGTATGGATGCCTGGAATTCCTCCAGCTGAAGTGCAAAACTCTGCACTTTGCTGTGTTGAACCTCATCAGGTTCACCCAGGCCCACCTTTCTAGCCTCTCAAGGTCCTTCTGACTGGCATCCCTTCCTTGCTCTGTGTCGACCAGACCACTCAGCTTAGTGTCATCCACATTCCTCCAATTTGGAGATAAGGATGTGGTGGGGGACCATGTCAAAGGACTTGCTCAAGCCCAGGTAAATGACATCGGTCGCCTTTCCCTTGTCTACCAGTGCCATCATTCCATCATAGAAGGCCCCCAGATTGATCAAGCATGACCTTCTGCTGGTGAAGCCATGCTGGCTGTCTCGGATCACACACTCATTCCTCATGTGATCAAGCATGTTGTCCAGGAGGATCTGTTCCATGATCTTCCCAAGACCAGAGGTGAGACTCACCAGCCTGTTGTTCCCTGGGTCCTCTTTGCTCCCTTTCTTATAAATGGGAGTGATGTGAGCCTGCAGTCATCCAGACCTCACCTGACAGACATGGCTTTTCAAATATGATGGAGAGCGGCTCGACAACCACCCCAGCCAGGTCCTTCAGAACCCTGGGATGCACGTAATCCAGCCCATACACTTGTACACATTCAGTCTCATGAGGCAGTCTCAGACCTGCTCTGTCCTCACAGCAGGGGGAGATTTACCATCTCGGTTCCCATCCAGAGGTTTAGGGGTGCAGGGCTCAGGGATGTGAGAAGTACTGGAATCCTGGCTGCTAGTGAAGACCAAGGCAAAGAACATTTGGGGGATCTCAGCCATTCAGTACCTCAGCCTTCTCTTCATCCATTGAAGCCAGGTCTCCTTTTATATTTAATCGCCTTGGCCTGTCTCTTCTGGCCAATGTACCTGTAGAAAATCTTCCTATTGTTTTTCATGTCCCTCGCCAAGTTCAGTTCCATCTGCACCTTGGCTTTCCTGATGGCACATCTGCAAGTCCGGATGGCATACCTGTATTCTTCCCAGGTGACACGCCTTTGTTTCCAGACTTGGACACACCTTTCTTCGCCCTCAGCATGCCCAGCAGGTTCTCACAGAGCCACACCAGCTTCCTACCTCTTCTGTCTACTTTCTTATTCAGGGAGACGGAGAGTTCTTGTGCTCTCAGGAGGGCATCCTTGAAGAGTAGCCAGCTCTCCTCATCATTTTTGTTTTTAAAGACAGCATTTCAGGGGATTTGGGCCAACAGTCCATTGAACAGCTAAATGTTCTCTCTTCCAAAGTTCAGGGTCCTGACACCACTCTTTGCAGGCCCACATCCCTCAAGATCATGATCTCAACCAGGGCGTGGTCGCTGCAGCCCAGGCTGCCTCCAACCTTATCGCCTTTAATGATCTCCTCCGCATTGGTGAGCAGCAGGTCCAGCAATGCTTCACCTCTGGTTGGTCTGTCCAACACCTGGACCAGAAAGTTATCAGCAACACATTCCAGGAGCCTCCTAGACCTTTTGTCTTTCCAAGAGATATCTGTATGGTTGAAGTCCCCCATCAGGACAAGAGCCCATGAGCACGAATCCACGAAGCCTCCCCCATCTGAAGCAAGAAAGCAAGAAAGAATGAACCAAAGCTACCGACTCTTTAAGAACACCCTTCAGAGAGCACAAGAGCACCCTTTCCCCCAGTATAAGAAATCAAGCAGAGGAGATGAGAAACTGGTATGGCTGTACATGGGCCTGCTGGTCAAATTGAGGGATAAAAAGAAATGTAAAGGCAATAGAAGCAGGAACACATAGCCTCAGAAGAAAAAGAAATGCTGTCCAGATGTGTAGAGATGGGATCGGGAAAGCCAGAGCACAAATGGTTATGTCCTTGTCAAAGGATGAGAAAAATAGAAGGGAATATACTTTGGTCAGAAGAGAAAGGCTGAGGACCTCTGAAAAATGAGAGGAGAGGACTGGCAACCATAGGCATAAATAAGACTGAGGCATTCAATATGTTTTTTGCCTCAGTCTTCTCTTGCACTCAGACTTCCTACATCTGAAACATCCCTGAACGTGTTGGCAGGGGTTGGGAAGCAAATCCTTCCCACTGTAAGAGGAAACTGAATCCTAGACCACTTGATGAGAATGAACTTGACAGGTCAGTTATTATTAGTCCATGAGAAGTCCAGGATAAGTAATAGATCCCATTCATGTAGTGCGTAGATATGTATAGATATGATGTCAAAATCAAAGAGTAAATAAAAAATAGTCAAGTATGGTTCTATCAAATGTACCTAGCTAAGGGTCACTCTGAAGGTAGCTGCTAAGATAAAAGAAACTAAAAAAATATTTAAGTAATTGGTATTCAACCTCTTCCACCAATTTTTTTATTGTTCTAGAAAAAAGCATTATAGGTAAGAGTAGCTTCATGAACTTAACTTTTTGGAAAATAAATCTTCAGAAATGTACAGCCATTAGCTGTTCTTTGGATTTTTTTCTCAAAGCACTCTGACAAAAAGAAGACTGAGAAAGCTCATTCTCTACAGTCAGAAAACAAACTTCTTTTGGAGGCACTCATTTGCGAAAGGCCAGCCCATTCCATATAAATTTCACATTACGGTCTATACTAAAGACTTTTTCAAGGAACCACTGATTGACACACCTCCGTGGCATGTCTTCATTAAGTTCTTATCTCCATCCAGGACTGCGTGTGTTTCCTTTCTGAAAAAAATTTCAAACTTGCTGTGAAACTGTACCAATAGAAGCTTTCCATGAGGCTAGTTTTGGAAGCATGTCTTGAGAACCCTCAATATAGTGAGTTACCACAGCCAAGAAATATGGCTGATCCTGTCAGTTCATTCTATTATGGGCCAATTACAGAAAAATCTCATGGAAATTTCTGAAGTGTTTTAAATGTGCAATAACATCAATAATGAGACAGTTGCTCTATGGTCTCTCATTACATAGAATTGATATATGAACAAGTCTTTGCAATCTATTCTAGTTTAGAGAAAATGCTAAAAAAATCTCTAGCAGTGTCGTTTCTAATCTTGATATCATTATCTTTATGAACTTTGCTATAGTAAGCATGTTGAACAAGCTTGTATTTGATTAAGACTGTCTGTCTGCTGCAGAGTATGCAGCCTGAAACAGTTTATTCATCATCATTCATCATTTATTCATGCTTAAAAAGCAACACTTGCCATTTGACTGATAGCCAGGGGGCATGACTGTTTTTAAAATTCTGATTTCTTCGGTTGTACATACGTCTGTTTACTCTAACTATCTTATTCTTTTGCCATCTGTAATAGAAGACATGTAAATTGACTACATGTGCTTTTCATTCAGGTTTAAAGTAAACTGAATTTTCTCAAAAATGGAAGGGCTAGTAACACGCTCACAGACATTTACTGTAGCTCAGTTGGTGAGAGGCAACATACTTATTACAGCAAAACCATGTGTGAGTTTTAATAATATACGGTGTTAAAACAGTTTAATTTTTTTTTTCAGCACCTGATCTCAGAACATTGTAATTTTCAGAAACATATATTTTATCTTCGGCTTTGATGTATCAGATCTGGGGAGAGCTGCAATAACTTGAAGCAGCAAACTATATTTCAACTGGTCAATCACTTCTTTCCAATTATGCTTCAACTTTGAATTCATTGCTATGAATATATTGCTATATATTCTTTGCAATCATATCCTTCTTTTTTGTGCCTTTTTTTTTTTTTCATAGAAACATTTCATAAAGATTCAAGATGTAGCTGACACTTTCCTGTAATTAAGCCATCACACTTGGACCTCTCCACCCTCCCTTTTGTTTTTGCTAAAATTTTTCACAGGTGATATTCACAGTTGTTGCTTGCAAATTCAAATCTCATCCTGTTGAGCTGTTTTCTAGTTAGAATAAAGTTCCAAGGACCAATACATATATTTCTTCATAGCAGATGTCACTGTTATTGCTGCATCAGAAGTGGCTTGGGATACACAGAACCATTGGAGAAATAGCAAGGTTAGAAATAGCTTTTATTTTGTTTCCCTAAAGAATATCTGAGAGAAAAAAAAGGATTAATCTTGAAAATATTCATAAAAAGAATCTTTGAACTACAGCTTTTATTAGAGGAAATAAGTAATCTTTTGGATTAACCTGTGCCAGTTGAAGGTACACACGTAATTTTGAAAATGACAGCCTGTCATTTTCTGTTGGAAGAACACAACTTAAAACTTGGCATCAATAGCAGAATAATGTTGTTTCTTATATCTGTTTTCATAGTACCCTTGAACCTGTCTCAGGTTCTCAATGTGTGAAAACACAGCACAACTCCATCAGATGTCAGGTATGGTTTGGGTTATCCTAGATTTGATTCTGATAAGTAAATATGAGCCAACCAAGAATGCAAAATGGAAGGCAACTTATGGGACATAATGAAAGAGCTCATAATTCAGTGGAAGAGAAAAAGAGACAATAGCTGCAAAAGCAGCAAGATACAAATTGATGAATAATAAGACTTACCAAAAAAAAAAAACCCAAACCAATCCAAACCAAACCAAACCAAACAAAATCAAACAAAACAAAAACAAAAACAAAACAAAACAAAAAAGTTCAGAAGATACAGTTTTAAAGAGTCAGACTGGAGTCATGTTGAAAAATCTTAGAGAGCCTGTCCAAAATCCAGAACTACTCAGTATTTCCATCAGTGATCTGGCTGATGGAGACAAATCTGCTACATTTTTAGGCATTATCAAGACAGGAAATATATGTATTTTATGAAGAAAGATCAGAATACTGATAAGAGATAGCAGTACATGTGATTCAGGTAGAAATAATCAGTTGCACTGACAGGGAATGAGAAGAACTTCTGCAGAAGATAACTAATAGCTCATCTGCTGTGCTTGAGTCAACAATACCAACACGTTGCAAAATAGTTAAATATCATACTGAAAGATATGTACAAAGCAGTAAAGCTATATAACTTGGGAAATCACTTGTTCAGTACAAAAATTATCAGAGATCTGGAAAACATATTGTAATACAAAAGACTAAAGGAACTGGGGTTTTTGAACCTGGAAGAGGGAAGCCTTAACTGAGATAACAGAAGGAGGTAATGGTTTATTCCAAAGGTATTCTGGATTTGAAACAAAAAGATCAGTTTATGATAGAAGAAAAATAAAGATTTGACACCAAGTGACTTAAAATATTAGGACCATACATACTTTTACACCTTGTACAGAGTATGGAATTAATATCCACTACAAATGCTTTTTCTTGTGGCTTGACAGATCTGTATCTACTGCTATAAAATATTTATAAAATAAACAACAATTCTTATGCATATTCATGTTGCGGGATCCTACGCATCTTTACAGTTTATGTATCTAAATTCCTTCTCCTAAATCTCCTAAATCTAAATCCTTTCTCCCAAAGATTTTCAAAATACAGACTGTTCTAGTAAGAGTTAATTTCTTTTAACACCTTTAATCACTCTTTTAATGTAGAGCAATAAAAAATTGAAAAATAATCAAATTGCAAAAATAAGTAAGTTGTGCAGAACGGAATTCTTTCTTTTTTCTCATTTTCATTCATTATTTGTTAATTCTGATTTGCAATGTATGAGCTTACTACAGTTAGATTGTCCTTAAATTATCATTACAGTACAATTATAGCTCTTTTCTGCACCTGTAAATTAACATTATTCATACAAAGAGATTGTACACCACACGAATTAGAATAATACCAGGGTTAATAAAATTTAGACTCAAAATATGATAACTAAAATTAAAGGTAAGAAGCATGCCAGCAAGTACTCATAGTCAGGTCACTGATGTTTGGTTTTATTAATGAATAACGGCAGTCTAATTACAGTGCTTTCTAATAAAAGAGTTATCCATGGTTCTCAATACATTCTGCTCCCCTTTTCTTCCCAGTTTTTAAATGATTTAAATGTCTCCTCATTTGCTGAGAAAAGAAAAAAAATTCTTAAACATAGAAATCCTAATCTGTTTATGTACATAACTGATACTAAGTACATGGGAAATCTTTGTGTGTGGTTCTGTAAGCCTTGGAAGCGATAAATTCATTTGCTTCATTAGGTGTTGAGAAGGCCCTTATATGTTTATTTTTGTTTCTGAAGTTCCTTTTGTGAAGGAAATGAAGTAAGCAATGACACATGTAATTTCTGTTCTCATGCAACTCTACCTGTCTTTGAAAGTCACTTCTACTATTTTTAGAATAAGGTGACTTTTACTTGAAAAAAAGGAAAATCAATCTGCATATAACTGACCCCAAACTTGCTGCTTATGTGCTACAATTTCCTTGACTGTCATATTGAAATTATAATTTAAAAGGACACACAGATTGTTGGACTGAATGACCTTAATGGTCTTTTCCAACCTTCAGTCCTAAAATGGTTAATTAGAAAAAAAAAAGAAAAAAAAAATCAACATACTGGTTGAACATTTTGTCTTAGATCAAAACCTGTTACTGCTGGCAAGTCACAATCTTGGCAGTAAGAAAAAAAGAAAAAAGATCAAAATTATTCTCAAGCATTTCAGAATAATTTAATATATAATTTTCATCATTTCTGTGTATGTTAAAGGCTTCCTTGTTTTACACACTGGAAAAAGATATCATCCATCTTGTGGCTTGGCAAAGAATTATTGGCATTTAGCCAACTTATTCAAACTTGGAAAACTTATTCATGGTTAAATCTGGAAATACAAAAAGGACTACAGATTCTTGAAAAATTAAATTATATTATTCAGAAGTTTTAGGCAGAATAAACTAAGTAGGAGTTCCAATATTTTTCATATTTGTGCAAAATGTCTCTAAAATTCTCCAATAAATAAATACCAAACATTAAACTCCTTCTTTTTCTGGGTTTCTTCACTCTTTGCCAGAATGAGTTTATGACGGGCACATCCTGGCAGACTAATTGGATTTCCTTCTCTGACAAGATGAGCTGGTTAGAAGTTGAGGCTGTGGATGTTGTCTACCTGTTTTAGTACAGCACTTGACACTTTTTCCCACATTACTCTCCTGAAAGAACTGGCTGCTCATGGCTTAAACGTGGTTCACTGAGTAAAGAACTGTCTGGATCGCACAGCTCATAGAGTCCTTGTGAATGAAAACAAATCCAGATGGCAGTAAATCACCATCAAAGTTCCCGGGGGTCTCAATTGTGAGGCCATTTTTGATTTATATCTTTATTAATGATATTGATGAGTGGATCAACTGCTCCCTCAGTAAATGCACAGACAACATGAAAGTTAACAAGGCTCTGAAGAGGGATTTGGGTTGATTACATTGATGGACTAAGTTGTGTTGTATGTCATTCGACAAAGACAAATGCCAATTGCTGTGCCTGGGTCATAACAACTCCACACAGCTGTACAGGTTTGGGGAAAAGTGGCTGGAAAGTTTTCCAACAGAAAAGGACTTGGGGATGCTGATCAATACCCAGCTGATCATGAGCCAGTAGTGTGCCCAGATGGCCTAAAAGGCTAAGGGTGCCTTGGTTTGTATCAGAAATAGCATAGCCAGCAGGAATAGGGAGGTGAAATCCCTCCATACTCAGCACTGGTTAGTCTGCACCTCAATAGAGTTTCAGCTTTGGGCCCCTCTCCACAAGAATATAGCACTGCTTGAATGAACAGAGATGAGCAAAAACAAAACAAAATAAAACAAACAACAACAACAAACATGGTGAAGGGACTTTTTCACAAGAATTGTGAGGAGTCTTGTGAGGAGTCTTGCTGGGGATCTTTAGTCTGGAGAAGGATGAGAGGAGACATCATCACTCTCTAGACGTGACCAAAAGTACATTGCAGAAAAGAGGTTGTGAAACTCTTTCTCAGGTGATATCAGGAACTGGCCTGATTGAATGATTGATTTTTAAAATACAAAGCCTACTGGTTAAAAGCAATTATTATCTTTAAAAAAAAAAAAAAAACGACGCTCGAATTCAAGAAATTCAAGAAACAGTGCCATTTGATGCAGTGAATTAACATCAGTTAACACTTGCCTACAGAGCAAGTGAAAGAGGCTCATAGTTTTATTGAGATTTATTGGATTAAATGTAAAAACATCCATGCTATGGAAAAGTTCTACTACATCACAGTTATTTTCCAGTTTACTACCAGAATAGACCACAGAGTCCTAAAAGGGGAGCATCTGTTAGGTTATATTTATCCACCATACCCAGTGTTTTGCTGTAACAATAAATAATTCATTATTAGAGGTCAGGAATAGTTCTGTAGGTTATTCAGGAACTTTAGTTGCACTGGTGAAAGTCAAGTCATTAGAAGAAAAGTTTCCAAACTTAACTTACTTGGACTCCAAAACTACCAGCAGGGGTGGAGATACCTTTGGACATATGGAAACATAGTGAATGTTCAAGAATTCTAATGCTACTTGCTTTCCACTTTTAAATAATTTCTATACCACACTGTTATACCCAGTTAAAGTTAATGTCATTTTATTCCAGTGGAGAATGTATGTTTTATGACTACCAAAATTAAACTTCTGTATGGGTAAATGAGTTAGATATACCTGACTCCTGCATGCCATCTGTCCTGAAATACACAAGTTACTTATCTAACTGGGAAGAAAAAAAATCATGATTTGTTCACAAGTAAACAAAAAAATATGAACTGCCAATGAATCAGGTCGAAGACATTTCAAGAAAACTGCTAACAGAATCAATATTGTGTCAAGTTTCAGTCCACATCTTCATTTATGACCCAGAAATACAACAAACAAGCATCACTGAAGGCTGATGTACAAAAAAGGCCTTTGTGAAGCCTGTAAAATGGCCAAGAAAATAGCGAAATTATTCCCCCTGTAAGATATAGGCTGTTATCCTCACAAAAGGTAATATGAAATATGGGAAGGGAAGGGAAGGGAAGGGAAGGGAAGGGAAGG
>JAPSGF010000061.1:2791392-2840098 GCA_035772895.1 Perdix hodgsoniae | reverse complement strand
TCATGTTGAATCTTTCATCAACAGACACCCCTAAATCCTACTCCTCAAGTCTGCTCTCAATTTGTTCCCCGCCCAATTTGTATCTGTACTTGTTAATTTATATGTCTGTATTATATAGTTTCATAACATATACACTCATATATTTCTTATTTAAGCAGTATATATCTAAAAGGTTTGCATATGTGTAAGTTTTGTTTTTTAATGACATCTAGTTCAATTAAATTAAAATTTATAATTTTTATATTTGCTGAGATGTCAGTCAAAACATTCTGCAGACTGCAGAATCATGTACAGATTATAACAGATATGGTTGAGGTCTTAAAGGTGATGAAGCAGCTTTTTCTGAGTTTCAAACTTAAAACTTGTTTTTACAAAGATTTTTTGTTTTTACAATTTCTCCAGATTGCATATAGGACGAAATTAACGGGGGTATACAGCAAAACTAACATCAACAGAATTTGTAATATCAATTTGCTGTTAAAAATACTTCAGCAGCATACAGAAAGCAACACATTTTAGGTTTGATTTCATAGCACAGACAGGTTTCATTTTTCCATGATATGTTTTAACACTTTTCTACAGGTGTTAAATTTTATAGTCTTTTCTATAAGAATTTCAGTTTTTTGCCACTCAGCATACATATCATTAAAAGGTTATGAACCTATGTGTCCTCATGAATTAGAACAGTCCCTCAGCAATCTGTGTAAACTCGATTGGAAAGAATCATTTCGCAATATGACAACAGTCACTGTCCCCAACATAAATAAACTCAACCTGACAAGTAACTGATGAAATATGAATGGTTTAGTTCCAGTATTGTATGGGTGCACAAAAAACCAGCCCTAGTAACATTGCATCTAGAATCAATTTCATACTGAACCTTCTAGAGAAGGAGATGATTATTGATGGAAAAGAAAATGGAATCCTAAAAAAATCACACAGAGAAAAAGGAAAAATAGGTTGTGGATGAAGCGATGAAAACAGTAAGCCCAAAGAAGAGAGTAGGAGGGAAGAGAAAAAATGTTCCAGAGATCTTGCTGTTCTTCATCTAAAATAGCAACTTTGGTCTTCAAATTGCATATATTTCCTGAAATTATGCCAATTGCAAAAATATTTTCTTCTATATGTCAATTCGTCATGCTCAGAACCAAAATTTAGTCACTCTGTTTTTTTTGTTGTTGTTGTTTATTTATTTGCCTACTTATTTACTTACCTATTTATTGGGAAGCATTTTCTACTTCCCAGAGCTGTCATTGTTGAGAGTTGCATTAGGAATCCTAGTCCGTGAGAGGGCTTCAGGCTGTGAGTCTGTCTCAGAAATGCTGACAACTTAGGGCTGCATTTAATTGAGGTATGAAGTGCCTTCTTTGGCGTGTCTAAACAGATAGCTCTCAGGATTCCTCTTCCTGGTTGTTGGCTTGCCCGATTCATACAAATCAGCTGACGGATGTCCAAGTGGATCAGTACTGAAGTTTCTTTGCTGTTCAGCAAAAGATTTAGTAAGATCTTATAGTAGAATAACCATTAAGCAAGGACAGAACCTACACACAAGTTTGCTGGACCTGCATTCTAAAAAGTGTAATTCAAGACACATTTCAGATGAGATCTGGGAGATAACTGATTAGCCTGCACAATGTAAAGCAAGCAATGTAAACTAACCAGAACATAATGAGCACTTCCTAATCATCTTTTTAGTTCCTTCCTTCCTTGCCACATATAACAAACGCTTGTTCTTGCCAAAAGGCAAGAACAGCTTGCCATTGGAGTCTTGTTGCAACTGCGAAAGAGCAAGGAGTATTAACCGCTGAAGTCAGGAAAGGGCTTAGAATAACCTTACCATCAGCACCAGCAGAAAGATGAAAATTTCTGCACAGAACCTGGAGAGGAAAGAAAAACACACAAATGAGAAAAAGAAAATTCAGTTTATTTATTTCTTAACTGTACATGGAAAAGCATTGTGATTGGAAATGGAAGCTGATGGCATCTTAATGCTCATAGATGATTCCATCTAAGCACTACTAAGCACTCAGATGGAATCATCACTAACTAGTAGTAACACTACCAAGTGCTACTAAGTGCACAGAAAGCCTGTCAAACACAGGAGGCGAGGTGATCCAGCATCACTCTTCAGAGAAATGTTCTCTAGCATGAGGTTCTAAAATGCAGTGAAGTTTCTATACTGTTCTTCAAATTCTGAACTTACCAATTATCATTTTTAAGACTTTGAAAAATATAATTAAATCTGCAGATCTCCTCAGGTTAAAGATAACAATAACAATAGCAGCAAATTCAAGCTTGCTCATTACTTTCATGAAAGAAAATGCAGCAACTTGGACTGAATGAACACTAAAAGCAATAACACCAAAAATGAAGAACAGCCTTTCTTAGGAATAGAAAAACTATATTTCTGAATTATTTTTCATTTATTTAAACAAATACATTATATTGTGCTGCAGCCTTCACTGAATTTACTGATTCATATATCTACACACACACATGCATATATACATTTTTAATTCCCACTTGTTACTCATCTTACCCAAGTAACTTGTCCAGCTTTGGACTCTGGGTCCTCAGAATATCTTTCTTTTAAAGTTGGGACTACATTTAACATGCAACTGTCAGTAACATACACATGTCAATTACAACACAAATAAGTGTGAGGGAAGATTTATGGGGGATAAATGTACCCTTCAGGGTTCATTAGCAAGAGCTGATTAAATATCAGACCCTACTTTGGAAACACTGAATAGGCTTATTTTAATTATTACTGTCACATGTGTCAAAATTTATAGCTTGAGATACAAAAGTTTGTAAGTACTGGCATCCTAAAAACTAATAGGCAGGCAGTACATATCTTCAGATAGTAATATTTCTAGGCAATTCTTTAACACTTCGTTTGTATGCAGTATGATTCCCCAACCATATATGCATCATTTTTGCCAAACCTAGCAAAAAAAAAAAAAAAAAAATTTGCAGAAAAAGGCATCAGGTGTTCTTAACAGCTGAGATTTTGTACAGTTGAAGTATGCAAATATATTTACAGCAGTTTTGTCTGCAAAGGACAGACTGGGTGATCCCTGACATAGGTCAAAGTAGGACAAAGCTTATTCTGATGTTGCTTGAGGAAGATTTGTTGGCCCAGAGTTTCTGGGATAACAGAAATAAACTTGTTCTGAACCAGGATCAATACTCTGTTCATTTTCCCCCTCTATCTTGCAGATTGTCAGGTCCTCTAATGGAAGACTTAGCTTAGCTGATCTAAGCCGCACAGTTGCACTGAAGGCTGGAGGTAACCGAACTCAGAGAGACTTTTAGTTATGAAATCATATAGATACTCAATTTCAAAGTAAAAAAAACCCTAGGCATTGCATTATATACATTACAGTGCATACCATTAAAGCATGTAACAGAAAAAATAATAATAATGCCAAAGAGCTTGAAATCATAGAATCATAGAATGTTTAAGGTTGGAAAAGACCTCTAAGATCATTTAGTCCATCAACCTACCACCAATATTGCCCACTAATAGGATGGTATGAAATGCTGACATGCTATACTGTCCTGATTTTATCCGAGACAAGTTAATTTTCTTCACGGTGTCTGATATGATTAAGTGTTTTGGCTTTAGAAGAAAAAAAAATGCTGATAATGCACAAATATTTAGTTGTTGCTGAGCGGTACTGTACAGATCCAAGGATATTTGTACTGTTGTGACAATGGGGGGTTCTGGGACACAAGGAGTTGTGAAGGGACAGAACCAGGACAACTGATATAAACTGGCCAAAGGGATGTCTCGTACCATATGCCATCATGAGAAAAAAGAGGAAAAAAAAAATTACCTGATGAGTTGTGCAGTATTTGTTCTGTAAATATATATTATTTTCACTACTACTATTTTCCTTCTCTCTTCATTTCTATCTTGGTAAATAGTTTTTTTATCTCAATCCACAAGTTCTACTTTCTTTTTTTTTTTCTCATTCTCTTCCGCATCCCACCGGGAGGGATGAGTGAGAAAACAGCTCTTCAGCACTCACTTACAGCCAGTTTAAACCACAACACACATGTATGTGTCTGGAGAAGGTTTGGACACATCTTCATGCAGGGAAACAGTCAGTCTTCGTCTCTGAATTTTTGACTGAGAGGCAGCAACCCCTGTAGCCAAAGAATTACAGTAACCCATAACTGCTCATGCAGTATTCACACTTCACATCAGAGAGCCATGTCCACCAGAACAAGAATATTACAATAACACATACCGAAGTTAGACTACATGAGGAGTAGAATCAGAATGGAAAAGAAAAATACAAGTGTAACTTTCAAAATCTTTGCCTCGGTCTAAAAAGACACGTCCTTTGAATACCTCCTTTGCTTACAGAGTTACTGCTATCAGAGAAAATCTAGTAAATAATGTCAAGTAAAATCAACTTTTGAATGAGACTTCTTATTTCTAGTGATGCTTTTTTTCTTGAGAATTTTGAAAATGAACATCCTTGGTCTTTGAATGCCTGAAATTAGCTATGAAGTCAGTAACGTCCATCACCACGTAAACAAAATGGCTTCTACAGTGAATACATATATAATGCTGAGTTGGCTCTGAAGAACATTTTCAGATTCTTTAAATCACTTAACTCCTGTTGTAACTCTGCTGAACAACACAGATTTAAAGCTCAACCATATGTGTTTGATGACTAAATTAAAAGAAAGTATACTAGAAAACATTCCACTGAAAAATTAATCTTAATCATTCTGGATTAGTTTTTGCTTTATTTCAAAAGTACAGGACAGAAAAAAAAAATTGAAGCTTAATGTATTTTGCTGAAGAATGGAACATTTTCTTTCAGCTGCTTAAATATTCAGAAAACAAAGGCAACTTACAGTGCAAGAGCAGAGATTGTATCAAGAACAAACTTAATTTAATAAAGCAACTGCGATAAGATTTGTATGTGCTTCATGCAGAAAATAACAGCAATTTTTTGATGTATTGAAGGCATACAAAGTACTTCCAGAATATACGCTTCTGTTGCTGACATTATAAATCTTTTCTGTAGGATACATAAGACTGATTAACATGTAACTACATTAGTTGATAATGTAAGAATTATACTGAGGTGATCACTGACCCTTGCCAGGTCTGGTGGAGCTCCTTTGTATAGAGTATAAATTGGAGTATTTCATACAGCTGAAGGGATTCATGGTGTACAGAAATCCAAACCTCCACTAGTGGGTTATGACTCAAAAATAAGTAAAACGAACAACTACATTAAACTCTGTGCCAAGACCCTTGTCCTTGTTTAGTCCTTATACTTGAATTCTAAACACAGCAGCAGTCTAAATATACATATTGATATTTTCATACTGTGTTTCAGGAAAAAAAAAAAAAGAAAAATGAGAAGCTTACAATTTCCTTAGCATTATTTTCTTCCTACTTTGTCTAGTATAATGTACTTGGGTTTTTGTTTGTTTGTTTGTTTGTTTGTTTTTTACCACACATTTACCACTTTTTTTTTTAATGGACTAATAGTTACTAGTCTACCAAGAATGGAATCTTGTTTTAACCAGAGGGGAACTTCATGAAAATAGAGTTTAAAGCTTAAAATTAATATTGGATAAAAGTTTTTATCAACTCTTCACTATTACAAGCAGTGCAATTCTTTCCATGTGTTGAGAATGTAGTTAGGCATCAGAAAAGTAGATCAGCAGCCTGTACATACAGAGCTTGCCTACAGGCCACAATAACTGGAATCAAATCTCCACACTCACAACACTCTGTTCATGCATGAAATCCTCGATGATGAAAATGTATATAGGAAACTGAGTAAGTGAGACTGCATAACACAATCCAATGCACTTTTATTTACAGTTATATAATTCAAGTGTCATAATTTCTTACGCCAGTATGTTTGTAAATCTCATTTCCAAAGGATCTACAGCAACTCATGACAGATCTGCTAACTTCAATGAAACTACGCACAAGTAGTAGAGGAACTGTAATTATAATTCTCACATTATACCAATGTGAGAAAAACTGCATTAAAAAAATTAATTATCTGCATGTCTGCATTATTATGTAACTGTTATTGATATGTTTTAGATCTCCCACACTGAGATCATTAAGTCCTCCTGTTAACTGTATCATTCAATCCTTGAGATGTGCTGGAGCCCTCTATGGCAGACAGGTGGAAATTTTCCACTAGCTTTAGTGTCATCCTTCTGTCCAACAGATGAAAATTAGTTTTAGCTTGGAAACAAGGGACTGAGCACCATTTTACAGAAAAGCATGATCAAGTATTATAACTTCGTAGTGTTTTTTACTACAAAAATAACTTTGAACTAAAATATTTCAGAATGGCTATACACTTGCAGTCACTCTCTAGCACTTCTTGGATCCCATCCTTAGAGAACTGCCCTGCTACCAGATGACACTGTGGGAAAAGTCAAACTCCCATTCCAAGTAACTGCTAAGCAGAGCTAGCAGGGGCATAAGGTTCATGCAAACAGCAAAATCTTTCCATGAACTCTACTGCTCCTCTCTTTGCAGGCACTTAGGTGAAAGGCTGAAAGGCTGTATTAAGTCTCCTGAGAGGCTGTATGCATGAATCATAGAGCCAGCAAATTCAGAGATGATTTGGATTTTTTGAATTACCTCAGGCAATTCAACTGTCACTCAATCTTGCATGCCTAAAGACCCTATTTCTCAATTTAGTAACCCATGAAGGATAATTTATTATGCAGTGTGCTTCTAGACATTACGAAAAACAAGCTTCATTAATTGATACTCCTCTATGACATTTGACTATCTGGAACTAGTCTAACATTGTAAGTTCCACTCACTTCCGTTAATTCTACTAAGGCATTCATTTCTGTGAGAAAGAACAGAAGACCCTGAAATCAAGAAAATAAAAATAGGCACCAAAGAAGCTGCAGCAATCTATTGTTGAAAAGTGTAGGTGTGATTCGTCTATAATTTATTAGAAGCAGTGTCTGCAGAACTGGTCGCATTCAAAACCCTTGCACAAATCTGGATTTCGGATGACATTGCTATAAGTGCCACGTGCCAAACTTGCTTTATCTTTGAAAATGGTTATGTCTCTCAATAAGGAGAGGGAATGAGTTATCAGTGCACTGTTTCCCACACTTGCAGTGGCTGAATGAAAGGATTTCAGGTTCTGGTATCAGAAAATTAATTTCTCCCTTGATTTCTTTCTCTAACACTTCATGTATTCAAGACATGTTTATTAATGAATAGAAGCCACTTCTATGAGAGCATTCACTGTTCTTTTGTCTCCATACTCACTGGGGAAAATTGTTCAGAATGAATTAGCCTAATTAGGTATAATTTTATCACCTTCAGAGATGGAGGGCATTTCCTTCCAGGCTGTTGCTAATGCAGTGAAGACATGCTATAAGGTCTTCTCGAGTCAGCTGTGACTCCTCCTGGCAGCAGTTGGTGCTCTGCAGTGGGACAAGATGCCCAGGTGGTGTGAGCACTGACAGATCAACTCAGCTATGTTGCCAGCTCAAAGTATCTTAACACCCACCGTTCTAAACCCTTCCAGTTTCCTTCAGCCCTTGAAGCAAAGTGTAGTACAGATACAGAAGATTACTCAAGTCCTCTTTATTCCCACCTCTTTTGGAATCACAAACTTTTTCATGTTTCACTGTGGCATCATGCAGAAGTCGAAGTTTTTTCCTTCTTGTGCAATTTTTTTTACCATACTTTTCTTCCTAACTAAAGAACCTCTACATGCACTTCACATCACCTACTGTCCACACTGTTCAGTCATTCTTATGATAGCATCTTCATTGCCAGATGACTTTTTGAAACAAAATTTTAAAATCTTTGCCTGAAAGCTGATGCAATACTGATTATATTAGAGATGACTTTTCCTCATTGTATTGAAGATTTGCCATTAAGTAGAAGCTGAACTATAAATTGTTTTATTCAGTCTTGCAGACTCTCTGCAGTGAGGAATATTCAGTCTCCATGTATAGCCTTGTCCTGACATATGGCTTGTAGGATGTGCCGCATTTTCCCTCTTCCCATCTGTTTCAACCCCATGCTCTTCTCAAAAAACAATCCTCCCCCTCAGGCATTTAGTTCTTTCTACCCTTTTTTTCATGTTTTGGAATAAATTGGCTTTGGAGAAAAGTGCTAATTTTGACACTGTGTCTACTTGTTCTTTTGTGTTTTACAGTTTTTTTCCTTATCACTTATATAAATGGGTGTGCAAAGGTATTAAATAACTTGTTCAAGGTCACAGAAAGAGTTCATCAACGAAGTTATGGTTTCCTGAATATCAGGTATTTACAGAAAATATCTTTCTGCTATAAGAAATAAATGCCCCAAGAGCTGCAATCCTGAGAAGCTTCAATCCTGAGAATCCTTCAGAAAATGAAATGGGAAAGCACATTTAATCATTGTCCCTCTGTTATGCTCATTTGAAGAGAAAACAGACCAGTGTGTACAGCTTATGTAGCTCTACAAAAGACACAACAAATAAAACCAACTATAAAATAGAGAGGATTGTTTAGGTCAACTCTGTGACCTTGGTTAAGATATAGAGGATTGCACTTAGAAAACAAGCTTGGCAAGTTTTTTTGTATGTTTGAAATAGGATTTGTCTGTTGGGGCTGCTCACTGCTTAGGAAAGTTTAAGACTTTAGTTCCATTTTTCTGTTCGTGAAGAAGAAATAAATATATTTGCCTTTTGTTGAGAGGCTTTCTAGTATCCTGAGATAAAAAATACAAATACTAAAAATTATTAATACAATAAACAACACTTGTACTTAAACTCTGAAGAAAGCCAAAGTGATGCTTTCAGTTTAAATGGACTGGTTTTGTTTTGTTTTGTTTTCTCTATAATGACTTGTTTACCTGAGTGAATGAAGACCTGTTTACCCAAGGGACATAACAGAGTTCTTTTGAAGCCATAACATCCCGTAACCTAGGCACATAATTAGACAGGTTTTAATGACATAAATTTGGCTACTGCGTATCAAATAATGATGGTCTTTGTACTACAGATAAAGCAAGTAAAGCAGAGAAAATACTCAGAAATTACCTTTACAAAGTACTACCCAAATGAAGGATTTGAGGTAGCAATGGAAGGAACTGAGAAATGTGAGCTTCACACAGTATGCTCAACCTCTACCAGTAAGAATCATTGCATCTTACAATCACAGAACAGTTTTGATTGGAAGGAACCTTTAAGACGATCTAGTTCTAACTCCCCTCTATAGGCAGGGATACCTCCAGCTACACCAGACTGCTCAAAGTCCCATCCAGCCTGACCTGAAAGGCCACCAGGGTAGGGGCATCCACATCTTTTCTGTGAAGTCTGTTTCAGTGTCGTACCACCCTTACAGAGAAGAATTTCTTCCTAATATCTAACCTAAATCTAACCTCTTCCTGTTCAAAGATATTTCCCCTCATCCTGCTGCTACACACCCTTGTAAAATGGCCCTCCTCAGCTCTCCTGTAGGCCCCCTTCAGGGGATATGTATACCTTAGGGCAGACATTAAATAATTAGCTCATTCATACTTCCTTCCAAATCTACATTCTTCATAGATATTTCCTATACAGCTATGGTAGGAATGCTTTTCAAGTCCTGTAGACTCATAGGGCAGCACAGCATTAACTCTGCAGCTTCCTCTAGCCACCATATTTCTTTCTAACTTTGGCTTGCCTGTCTCTGTTTACTGCAAAGTTAGAGACAGCAAATGGAAATTGCAGAGATGTATTACAACCACACGAGATACCAAAATCGGTATCATCATATCAGCTGAGACTTCTGATGAAAATTCCAGATGGGATCTTTATGAAATCATCTTCTTTTACAAATTCAGGTGGCAGTTTCTTCACAATTAAAGACTCTCTATTGTTGAGCATTTTACTGAACTAGGGGCAATTTGTTCAACTAAACTAAACTTTAATACTTTCCTCTAACCTGCCAAGTGTGCTTATTTGATCACAGTAATCCTTCCCAATAGATTGCATATAATCTGATTACATTACCCACCATGCCAAAGGGAGTCTGATATTGTCCTTTTTCCAAGCATCCATCAGATACTGGTAATGATTCGGTAGGTACCACTGCACAGCATATTGCTTCTTTTGCCCTCAGCATGAAATAACACACAGGCTGGGAGTGCTTTAACAGAAAGAAGAAAAAAAAAAAAAAAAAAAGGTGAAAATTATCTTTTAGTTGTTTTACTTTCTTTTTCTTTCTATTTTTCTTTTAGTTACTGATTTTTTTACTTTGCTGCTTAGTGGATAGAATCATAACCAAATTTTACACTACACAGATTTATAATTGTTGCATGACCCCTTGTGGTGTAATAAAATATTACACATGTAATCCATGTGTAGTAGAGTTCATGTGAACTGCAATTCACATACACCACTATATCCTAATATACATATTTCTGTCAACCAAAGACTAGCTGTTGCCTATGAAACTGTCAGTTAATAATTAATCAGAATCTAAAAATCATCCTTTTTAGCAACCATTAAGTGAATTCATGCATTCTGAGTAACTTAATTCCTAGGTAATTTGATTTTCACAAACTAAAGATTTCCTTAAATTTTATTTCTGACATGACTGTAAATTCCATATTCAGCAGTAACATACGGATGCTATGAAAACATAGCTTCATCCCTGTCATTAATGATTTTTGGTACTGAAGAAATAAAGTAATTAATAAACCTCCTGAATTTGTTTGCATGCATAAGGGCTCTTTAAAACTGTAATATATGCATGCCAATAATGAGTAGATTAAAAAAAATCAACTATTTGGAAAGTTGCCAAATGGATAATAAATATCAGTGTTAAGTACTGGCATTCCTCAAGAAACACTGGAAATTCTGACGGTATCATTCTTATTTGTAGGTGTTTTCCATACTAAAATACCCTTCAAAGATCTTATTAAGAAAAAAAAAAAATAGTCAGGGAAGAAGTGGTATCAGTTTTAAAAACTGGCCTAATATTTTTGCTTCATACTGTATATTACTTGCAGCCATGACAACCAACAATAGCAACAAGACTGCAATGCCTCTGCAGTCTTACCACAGCAGCAGCCTCCTGATGCACCACATGCAGTGTACACAAAGGAGTCATGCTATGAAATATCATGCAAACAACTACCATTAAGTGTCCATATCAGAAATGTTAATGTAAATACTGGAGCTGAAATCAGAAGGAACTTCATTTTTTGTCTTTAATGCAAGTTGCTCATTCCTCTAACACTCTGAAGGATTAGCCTATATGTCATTTCCAAAACTAGAAGCTTAAGGATACTGCAGTGTCATTTTTTTTACATATTTGTAGCAGTGCCCTCTCATCACTTGAAATACATAATAATGTGTAAGAACACTTTCAAAAATGGCTTAGCAAATAAGTAGAACTATCCTTAACCAAATTGCAAAGATAATCTAAATTCGATTAGACCAGTCAGGTTTTCCACTTATATTCTGGTGTCTCTCAACATAATATTTCAGTGATGCGAAATTGTTTTGATCTCTTCCTTTTTCCATCTGCACATCTGCATTTTCTTCTACCTAATTTAATCTGTATTGACTGCTCTCTTATGTTAGTTGTGGTTCTTGATTTTGTTAAAAAGACTTTTAGGAGGATATGCTGTCTGTATTTGCAATATACCATGGCTCACCATCTAATTCTGAGTAAAGCTTAGTATAAATTTTGCAGAAGATTTCATACAACCAGACAGGCAGAAAATAAGAAGTCTTAAAAATTCAGACCATAAAAAAGCTAGTCAAACTCAAAATGAAAAAAACTCAGCAATTATTTTCAAAGCATCAAACCATCTGCTGTGTATGTAAATAACACCTTTGGAGTGTATGTTTTTCTCAACTTTAGCCAACTTCCAATTTTCAAAATTACTACCTACCCAAATACTATTGTAGCATAAACCTAGAGTATGACTGAAATCTAGACAGGGTAACAAATACAGTGTAAAAATTAAAAAATGTTTCTTCAGTGAGTTTTTTAGTTATCATTAATAATGTGGAGTAAATTAAGAAAGACACTTAAAGCCTAATTGAGGGATCCCTCTCAAAGCAAAAAAAAAAAAAATCTCAAAAGTTTTCTTGCTGAAGAAACTAGTGCATCTTTGTATATTAAACACCCACAACTCGTGAAGGAAAATTTACATTCAAATAAATAAGCAAATAAGTCCAATAAATCTGGGCAAAATGCCAGTGGAACAAATGTGAATGTCCACCCCTTGGTGGACACAGATCAAAGTACAAGCTTGGAGCTCCAGAGCACAAGCAATTTGTCTCCTCTATGCTCCTGTATTTTAATCATGTCCATTCTGAAACAGTAGTATTACCTCTTGTATTTGACAGCTCAGGGACCTGGTTGATGGCTTTAATAAAACACAGAAGCTATGAAAACGACAAAAAGATTAAAAGAAACAACTAACTCTATGTATCAATTGTATCAAAAGAAAAATAAAATGTTTAGCATGAGTTTGAAAATCTCTGAAAATCAAAGAATTGAAAATGTCAAAGTAATTGGAAGCACTCAAGCATCCAGTTATTGTTCTTTGGAACAACAATTTGTAAATATGCTGCAGGTGAAAGCAACCGAAGATGCAATACTGACGATGCTGAAGAAATACATGGAATAAAACACAGGCCTCACCTAAGACTCCTGAAAAAGGTGTAAAAATGGCAGCCTAATTCACTGTGACAGGTGCATGTGACGGAAAGAATTATGGCTGTGACTAGTAAAGCAGTGGACAGCTTTCATTAATATCTTGAAAAATCTTTTTTTTCAATCTCAGATCTGAGCCTGTGAACACAGACAAATTGGATGAATTTATTCCTTTAAGAAAAGTTAAATTTTCTGAGTTCATACTAACAATATTCCAGTTAGTTTTAGGAGCAAAAGCTCTAATGCATTCCAAAACATCATCTTTACTGTGTATTTTAAGTAAACCTTCTAATTTCTCTTTGATGTTTTTTTTTCAATTCGGTGGGCTATTATCCTTGAATGGCAAAAATTTTATATCATTTTAGAATATAAAATAGTGTCATACTCTTTCCATTCCCTTATCTTTATTGTCTTGCACATGTTACACCTCTCTGCATTGCTTGGATCTCTCCAGCAAATTTCACAAACCTTTTTGCCTCATCTGTTCCTCTTTGCTGACAGGCCATGACTTCAGCTTGGAGCTACCTGCAGCCATAATTACAGAAGCACTGCTGAAACCAGTTGCTGTTCATGCCCTGAGCCAACAGCTGCATTCTTCCATCAGCCTGAGTGGTGCAGCAGTCAGCATTGATCAGCTTGCAAAAATACTGCAAAGCAAACTGAACAGCTAGGAGTACTCTCATCCCTTTTCTTGCTGTTTATCTGATACAAAAATAATAATAATAAAAATAAAAATTAGGAAACATCTTAATTTCCTGCTCTCACAACTCAGCACTGGAAAGTGGATATCTTTTCAAAGTGTTGAGTAAAAGTCATTCCTGAAAAAACATATGCTGAATATATTTATCTTTGTACTTATAAATAAAAGGAGAGATAATTTATTATTGCATTTTACTACTTAAATGGATTAATCAGAATTGGCTGAATTTTAGACTTGACTTGACAGAAAATTAGTCCCCCAGAGAAGACTTTAGAAATTGCATAACCCGGCTAACTTGCGTTTGTTTGAATATACGTGCAATTTACTGTGTTACATCATAGCAATTTTTAAACCAAATAGATTCTGTAAAGAAAAGTAATTCATGGCTCTGGATTCACTAGAGCATGACCCATAGAAATTAGAAGGATTTCCACAGTAGAAACTAACAGCAAAATAAATCCACTAAGCTGAATCTTGAATGACTTGTGAGTTTATGTTAGGTGTATGCTGTACCTGCAAGTTTAACAAAAAACAACTCAACCTGTTCTCATTTTGGCAAAATACTGAACAACTACAATTTTTTTTTATGTCAGTGTGCAGAATGTCTTATGTAAAATTGTCTGAATTAGATCAGAGTACTGAAATTGTATAATAAAATTTACTTTGAATGTAATATCATATTTCACAAGCTTATGTAGTATCAATTTTTAGTAGGTATACTGATTTTTCTACCATGTCAGTGAAAGTAGTCATGTGTAACTTTGGCTGAAAAGGTAGGGCTGCTTTTCATGACTGAAAAGACAGTTAAATTGTTCTTTCAACAATTTTTTTCTGTGAAACTAAGTTATGTCTTTTCTTAGTTTTTGGTTAATGATTTGTATGAATCTTCTGTTCATGAAAGTTCAAGAAAGATTTATAGATCTCACAGGCAAAATTTAGCCAGGCCGTTACTATGCAAATTTCCTCAATTTTGCCTGTCATTGTGCTTTAATCTTTACTTCATCTGCTTTATCTGACAAATTGTATGTAGGAAACAAACCCTAAAAGAGAGTAGAATCTGCCTCGTACAAATCTTTTAGGTTCATTACTTCCTCTCCCTCATCTTGATCATCCATATGTTAAATTATGAAAGAATCAGTCTTTTTCCCAGTCAATTTCTCAACTTCCACCACTTGTCAAAAGAAGTGATATTGTTATTCATAGCACCTAGAGATCTAAAGTGAGATGTGAAGTCAGGGTGCAATTTATCTTGCTGTAAATAGATTACTAGTACTGATTCAGATGTTTTGTTGTTTGGAAACAATCACCTGGACTCCCACTGTCAAGAAAAGCACGTGCTGCCTTCATGCATACAGGCAACTGTGTTTAGATGCTCACATGAAGAAAAATGTCTGGATTCCTTCTTTTGCATGGATTGTCCATGAATGTACCTGTTTCTCTAATCTTTTAAACCATGGCCAAAACTGGTCATAATTCAATTCTTCCTCAGTGACAACTACAATAAGCTAATGCTTTATCCATAACCATTAGTTCTCATAACATTAGCTACCAGCTACTCTGCCAAGCAACATGGCAGTGGATTTCCAGTATTGCAGACTTTGAAGTTAGTGTGGGATCTGTAATATTCATCAATTGCAAAGCACTCCTGTCACACACTCTTACCCTAATCCAGGGAGATGAGAACGCTCTCAAAAAAGAAAAGCATGGCCATGTAAGTCTGATGGAGATAGAAAATAATTTGATATGGATTGAAAAAGTGCAGGAGAATTAAAATAGAGAGAAAGAAAAGTTTCTAGAATTTATGGCAGCTCCAGTCATTTATTATTTTTTTATTATTTATCTCACTGGTCATTTATTACTCTCTTTTTTGCAGAAAGATCAGCAGGCAGGCCCATCACTACTCCAGGCTCTTCAATGCAATCTTGATAGGTCATTGTTCAGGATGTTATGACTAACAGCTTTTTGTTTCTAATCTCATCTCACTTCACTTCATAAGAATGACTTGCTACTAGTAAGAAGCAAAAGGTATCATCAGGAGCTTTTGCAAAAGTAATTATTTCTTCAAGAGTTGATGGTTATAGTTTTAGCTCAGGCCAATCTCATGGGGTTGTTAATATCGCCAGCAAAGCTACATTTGTACAATGCAGCTCAGAAAAGCTTTGCTTTTCCCTGATTTCTGGAAAAGGGGACAATGTGTCTGAAAAAGAAAATTTAATTGACCATCACTTTAAATGACTGCTAGAAATCACAGGCTCTTAGAAAATGAATCTTTGGGCTCAAGAGTTTGAACATAATTTTGAATTTCTTCTAGCATGATCTCTACACTGGAAGATCAGTATGGCAGACATCAATAAATTGTCTAGCTATTCATAGGCATCTAGAGATCATAAACGGATCTTTAAGTAGAAGCACCTCCATGGAAGACTTCCATGTGTTTATCTAATTACGTGGCCTGGGAAATGCAGAGAATCAAAACTGTGCTCCTATCTAGTGCCCAGGGCTTCACTCATATGAAGCAAGAGGGAGAAATGCTTGGTTGGGACAGCCATGGAAACATGAAGACCACTGTACTGTTCAGAAAATATAGTTTGAGATGGTGGCCATACTAAGAACAGAGCTATGGAAATTGACCACTGCTATGTCACATTCATGTACATCTCACAGCTAGCTTTGATGGCTGAGATGCTGAGAGTTGGAAGGACTCATGACAGATAAAAGGATGTCTGACCTCTTCCTTCACATTCATGAGAAAGACAGGGGGAAAGCCCAATATTTCAAAGTGGACAAAGTACTCATTAATTTCTTCATTACCTCAATGTGTATTTGTAGCATGTTCATTGTCTAGCAGAGAATCATGCAGCTGTTATGAGTAGCCCAGTGCTGCCTTCGCTGAATGGCAAAGTGGATGACAAGGTAATGTGTTACCAGTTAGCCAAAAGCCAAAGGTCTGAAAAAAGAGGACAGATGGACTGAAGAACTTGGCAATGTAGTGAGGCGTTGGTATTTCCTGATGTGAGACAAGATTTCACTGACATGTCAAAAGAAAGTTCTGTATTTCTGCAGAAATTTGACAAGATTGCTTGTAATCTTCCAGTTACTCCGCTGATCGATTCTGTACTTCTCCATAACATTTGGGCTGGGAGCTCTTTCCAGTACAAGGAATGAAACATTTTTTATACTTATATACTTATATACTTAGGTTTGTGAGGAAGGCTTTTGCAGATTTGTTGACCCTATATTTCTTCTCCTAGTCTTTCTGCTTAAATTATGAAGAGTTCACCATTGTGCTTACTTCTGATGCAAACCTAGTTCCCCATAAGTCTCCTGTTCTATATCCTCAGCACTGCTTAATGTCTTCCCCAGTTTAGTTCTCTATCCATGGTTATATCTATACTAGCAAGTGGATGTGGTCCCATAGGAACAGTTCTCCAATGCAAATTATCTGCTGATGAGATTCAGATGTCCATATAAATATTTTCTCACAAGTGGCTGTATACACGTACAGCTGCCTTGATACAGCTCTGTGAAGGTGGATTACTGTAGATAGTACAATTGTGTAGGTTATCCCCCCGTGCATAAACAGAAGAGATGAATTGTGACCCGTAAGAAGAACTTTTCAGGAAAGGTTTTTAGCCTGAGTGTGGATGTTTAGCCTTCATCAACAGAACTGCACCCTCAGAATTAGAACCAGAGTATAAATTTGCAGTAGAGTACTTAGCATCAGTAGTTTATGTTTGTGAACTCCATGTTACATCTTTGGAGGTAATGTGTAAAATTATGGTTCTTTCCTCAACAAAATATCAATATGGAAAATTAATCATAGGATCACAGAATCATAGAACAGTTTGGATTGGAAGGGACCCTTAAGATCGTCCAGTTCAAATCCTCTGCTATAAGCAGGGGCACCTCCCTCTACACAGGTTGCTCAAAGCTCCATACAGCCTGGCCTTGAATGCATCCAGGGAGGTGGCATACACAAACTCACTGGGAAACCTGTTCCACTGTCTCCCTCTGGAGACTATCACAATAAAGAATTTCTTCCTAATACCTCGTTTAAATCTACCCTCTTCCAGTTTAAAGTCTTCTCTCCTCATCCTGTTGCTATCTGCACAAATAAAAAGTCCCTCCTCAGCTTTTCTCTAGACCCACTTCATGTACTGAAAGGCTTCTGTAAGATCTCCTTGGAGCCTTCTTTTCTCCAGGCTGAAAAGCCCCATCTCTCTCAGCCTAACCTTGTAGAGGAGCTGTTCCAGCCCTCTGATCATCTCTGTGGCCCTCCTTTGGCCCTGCTGCAACAATTCCATGTCTTTCTTGTGTTGGTGGCTCCAGAACTGGATGCAGTATTCCAGGTGGTGTCTCACAAAAGCAGAGCAGAGGGGCAGAATCACCTCTTTTGACTTGCTGGCCACACTTTTCTTGATGCAACTCAGGATACAGTTGGCCTTCTGGGCTGCAAGCGCATACTGCAAGCTCATGTTGAATCTTTCATCAACAGACACCCCTAAATCCTACTCCTCAGGGTTGCTCTCAGTTCATTCCCTGCCCGGCCTCCACCTGTGCTTGAGATTGCTCCAGCCCAGGTGCAGGACCTTGCACTTGGCCTTGTTGAACTTCTTGAGGTTGGTACAGGCCCACCTCTCAAGACTGTTTAAGACCTCTGGATAGCATCCCCTACCTCTAGTGTGTCATCTGTACCACTCAGCTTGGTGTTGTCTGCAAACTTGCTGAGGGTGCACTCAGTCTCACTGTCCATGTTGCCTATAAGGATGTTAAATAACACTGGCCCCAACACCAACCCCTGAGGAACATCATTCATCAGAAGTGTCCACTTGGACATTGAGTCATTGACTGAGACTCTATGAGTGTCAATTCCTCATCCAGCAAGCAGGCCATCCATCAAATCCATTTTTCTCCATGTGGGACAACATCAAACACATTGCACAAATCCAGGCAGATCATGTCAGTTGCTCTTCCTTTATCAACTGATGGTGTAATTCCATCATAAAAGGCCACCAATTTTGTCAGGCATGACCTGCCCTTAGTGAAGCCATGTTGGTTACCACCAATCACCTTGTTTTTATCTTCCATATGTCTTAATAGGGCCTCCAGGAGAATCCACTCCATGATCTTGCCAGGCACAGAGGTTCGACTGACTGACCTGTAGCTCCCTGGATCTTGTTCTTTTCCCTTCTTGAAAATGGGGGTTGCTACTCCTTTTCCAATCAGTGAGAATTTAACTAGATTGTCAAGATCTTTCAAATATGATGGATAGTGGTTTGGCAACTTCATTCACCTGTTCCTTCAGAACCCATGGATGAATCTCAGCAGGTCTCATGGACTTGTGCACCTTCACATTCTTTAGATGGTCTTGAACCTGATCTTCACTTACAGTAGGCAGATCTACATTCTCCAAATTCTCACCTTTGCTTTCTGCAGCTTGGGCAGTGTGGCAAGAGCCCTTGCCGGTGAATACTGAGGCAAAGAAGTCATTGAGCACCTCAGCTTTCTTCATATCTCTTCTGATCAGTTTGAAGTCCTCTCTGATATCCACATTTTTCTAAAGCTTCTCCTTACCACAGCCAGTGAAAGGATTATTAATGTTTTTTTCTTTTTCATCTTACAAGATGAAAGCAAGCACTTACATCTCCAAATCTGCTGAGCAAATCTCCAGAGAAGATTTTTTTACACCTGTATGTTCCTTCTAAGTCATGCAGCCTAAAAGACATTCGTACAGTTCACACCCAGTCAGTGAGTGGCTAAAATGGCGATTGATGGTTCAGTGAAAGCGTGCTGAGTTTTGATATTATTGAAATTATTAAGTAAAACATGGTAGTATGAAGATGATAACACCTAATCTTTAGTTTGTTTTGAGAATTACTTTGATTTTAAAAGAGTAAATAATTGTCCTGGCAGGAAATGAGGAGCTTCTATGCTCAAAGTAAGACTTCTTTCCACCTTACCATGATTTTATAGAAGTCTATTTTGCAATAGCATGAAAATGTCCAACAATTTATAATAATATTGCAGTGGAATGTTAAGTAAAAATAAATCTCTACAATATGTAAGTTTTGCTTTGTTTTGTTTTTACAAATCAATTGATTGTCTACTGGCAGCTCATTTTCTCATATTTTATACTAGTCAACTTCAGTAATACAGACTTCTTTGAACCTTCATTTCCACAAGATCTCCAAATGGGTGAGGAAGGAAGATCCAGAGGTCATCCAGTCCAAAATCCCTGATAATGCAGGAATATGTAGAGCAGGTTGCTTAGGAACACATCCAGATGGGTCTGGAAATCTCCAGAGGAGACTCCACAACTTCTCTGGGTAGCCTGTGCCAATGGTCTGTCAACCTCAAAGTAACTAATTTTTTCCTCATGTTTAGTTGGACTCCCCTGTGTTCTAGTATGTGCCCATTGGCCTTTGTCTTGTCACTTATGTACCACTTAAAAGATATGGGCTCCGTCCTCTTTGCACCCACCTTCAGTTATTGCTGAACTTCATAAAGCAGCTCATTTTTCCAACCTGTTGAGGACATTTAGTTGGCAACACATCACTCTTCTGTATCACAGGCCCTCCTCCCAGTTTTGTGTCATGAACAAATTTGCTGAGGATACACTGTGCTAATCATTGGCATAATTAATGAAGATATTAAACAAGATCAGGCCTAGTACTCATCACTGGATCACCAGACTATGTAACCAATCAACTTTCTTCAGGCCTGCCAGTTCAGCCTGTTTTAAACTCACCTCACTGCCAATCCAGCTCATACATAACAACCTGTCTATAGGATCAGATCAACACCTATGTGTTAAAGGCTTTACTGAAGTCAAGATATAAAATATTCAAGTTTTTTTCATCATCTGTCATGCCGCATCTATCATCTATCAGCTATCATGCATCATCGTAGGATTTTCTTAAGTTGTTCAAGCTGGACATCCCATCGATAAATCCATGCTGCCTACTCCCAAATAATTAAACAAAGTTTGGGACATGTCTTCAAGGATGTGCTGTTCCATCACTAGCCCAGGGATGAAGGTGAGGCTGGCTGACATTTACTTCCCTGTCCATTACCTTTCTGAAGGTAAACATGACACTTGCCTTTCTCCAGTCTTCAGGCACTTCTTCCAGTCACCATCATCAATTAATAATTACCATGAGTGGCCTTATCTGTCAGCTCCCCCAGCACTCATGGGTGCATCCCACTAGGGCCCATGGACTTACATATGTCTAGTTACTTAGGTTCTCCCTAATCTAATCCTCTTCATCCAAAGGCACATTTTCCCTGCATCAGTCTTTTCTTGAGATCTCTGGTGCCTGGGATTCCTGAAGGCCAGTCTTGCTATTACACTGAGGGAAAGAAGGCATTCAATACTTCACTCTTTTCTATGTCCTCTGTCACCAAGTCCCCCATATTCTTCAAAAGTATGCCTACATGTTTCCTAGCCTTTATTTTGCCACCAATACATTTCAGAAGCCCTGCTTGCTGCATGCATCATCTTTGGCCAGATTCAATTCCAGTTGGGTTTTGACTTCCCTGGATGATACAGATAATGCCTCTGTATTCCTCCAGGTATCCTGTCTTCCCTTACATCCTTTGCCTTAAATTTGACCAGGAGCTCCTTGCAAGAATATAGAACTTCTGACCTTTTTGTTTGTCTTCCTCCCTGCTGGGAGTGACTTGTCTTGAGCTTGGTAAGGATGATTCTTGAATATTAACCAGCTTTCTTGGGCCTTTCCAAATGTCTCTATCAAGCAGATCTTTAAAGAGTCCAAAGTCTGTTCTCCTGAGGTTCAAGGCTGTGAGTTTGTTTTTCAACCTCCTATCTGTCCTAAGGACTCTGAGCTTTGCCATCACATGGTTACTGTAGCCAAGGCCTACTTTCATATTTACATTCCTCACATGTCCCTCTTGATGATTAGAGTAAGGCTCAGAAGAGTGCTCCCTCTTGCTAGCTCCTCTGTCACTTGGAGAAGGAAGTTATCATCAGCATCCTGGATTACTTGTGTCCTACTGTGTTGTCCCTTCAGCAGATATTGAGGTAGCTGAAGTCCTCCATGAGAACCAGGGCCAGTGACTCTGAGGCTGCTTTCAGCCCTCTGCAGAAGACTGCATCTGCTTGTTCTCCTGGTCCCTAATATAATGTCACCTTTGCCTATACTCCCTCTAATCCTAACCCATCAACTCAGTTGGCTAGACTTCCACTTGCAGGCAGAGCTCCACGCACTCCTGTGACTTTTGATATGAAGGCCAACAACTCCTCCTCACCATCCCTGGCTGTCCCATATTCAGCTCAATCGGTCCTTCTTAAAGAGCCTATATGCCTTCACTGCAACACTCCAGTTGCTGATGCCACCCTAAAACATCTCTGTAATTTTACTTCAGAATGACTCCACACGTGAGACTGAAATACATAGTATAATGTTTCTCTTACAAAACAAAAAAATGAGTGACTTTGCTTTGTCCTATACAATCAGCCTTGTCTTGGTGACAGATGCTGCATTTACATTCATCCATGATTTGTTTTCATTCTTCAAGACTGATTCACACTTTTTTGTCTTTGTCTACCCTTCAGCTACCAAACAAGGCCCTAAATCATGTACAAAAATTCTCTTTCAAGTTGTTTAGAAAAGCTTCATTCACATATATACTATTCTACCTAAAATTCCAAACGTCAGTAAAGCTGCTTTTGTGTACTGGTGACTGTATAGCTTCTTCCCTTATCTGGTTTTACTAAGCATGACTCAGTGTTCAAAGATTCTTCCATGAAAAGCTTAACATTAAGCTTCTCTCTCTGTGAAAGTATCTCTATCTAAATGTTGTTTTAAAAGTTAGCATATTTATTGTATGTCATTACTGTATATTTCCTTTAATAAGGTTACTTAAGAAAAAAGAGAATAAACAGGTGACTTAAAGCATTTCAGTTTCAAATTACTAAATTCTATTTTAATAATATTATTGGTTATTTTTCAGATCAGTCATAAATAAATGTTGCATAAAAACCACGAGGATTAAAGGTGCTTAAATGGAAATGATTGTACAATTTAACAAATTAAGTTCAAAAAGAGAAGATTCAAATACAAAATGTAGCTGAGTAATTGTAATGTCAGTATATTTTCCTGAAGTTTTATTCTTCAAGTAGGAAATAAAAGCATTTTTCATCTTGGCTTTAATTCAGATTTCACTGTTTAGAGCAATAAAGTTAGCTTTCACAGCTTAGCTAGAAAGATTCAAAGTAATTAACAAAAACATAATTTAAGAAAATTATACCTTCTTAAATGTCATATTTGCACTGAGACAGTGTAATAGCTTTATTTCAGGCTCTTGGAAGATTCATGTGCTCCTTGAAACATAGAATCACTGAGACTAAATTTGCTCCATTTGAAACAAAAAGGGTAAAGAAGAGTTCAAAATCTGTGGAGTTCATTTAGCTGATTCTGTGTCTTTTTTTACAACCAAGTAAATCCCACATCTTTACTTTTAAAAAAAGTGTAGATTATTGAGACAAGAATAAATGGACTTGCTGATGCAAAACTCTGAGTAGAAATTAACAAGGTGTCAGTGTTAAAATATTAGATTTAGCACTTTAGTAAGAAGAGGCACTCATGCATATAATTACAGCTTTATTACCCAAGTAATAAAAAACAATTATTTACCCTCTCAGTTAACAAATCTCTGACACCAGCCAAGGTAGTTCAAGGATACTACTATGACAAATTATGCAGTAATAAAATCTCTGGAAAACCTGAAAATGCATTTCCCAATATTACTTCAGGGCTTTGTGGCTCACATTTTTTGTAGATCAAAACATGTTTTTCTCACTAGACTCCCACTTATGAAGTGTTTCATAACTACACAGAGTCTTTACAGCCAAAATATTGACACATAGTTAGTCATTAAATAAGGAAAAATACCTAATAATTAGATTTGTTAACATTTTTTACACATTTAGCGATTCCTGTGAAACACAGAAGCATCAGAACATTCTTAGCTTCCTTCTATTACTACCATTCTAGCAGTGTTACTGTGGGCTGATCCCATCAGCTAGCTTCATGAACTAGAAATTACACTGCTAAGAAATTAAAATGAGCCTCCCCTTCTCAGCTTTGGTGTTGCTAATGAAATGGCGTCAGCTTTTGACACAAAAGACAAGACCAGTTTCAGACTTAGGAAAATGAGGTAGATGTCTACCAAAACAGTGACAACTAGAGGTGAAATCACCCTGGAAAGGGGCATGCGATGATTCACTGTCTACCACAGACCTTCAAATAGCTTTGCTTGCTGATAACCCTAAGAAAGAGATCTGGCTGCGCAGTTTGAACATTTGCTGGAGTACAGTTCACACCTGTAACAAACCTTATTCCCAAGTCTCTCTACAGTAACACGAAGCACAGTTACCCAGGGCTTACTTGTTTTATTCTCATCCTTAAGGCAACAAAATTCACTTTTGACTACGCTGATGAGAGGGTATGGGCCATTTCTGACTGGAGATTGCAGAATTAACATTGTCAGTAATTTGCTATGCTAAAACCCATTTTCACCTGCACATATTTTTCTCAAAAATGCCTTTTTCACACTGTAAAGGACTCTGATACTGAAACGAATCCAGACCTAACTTGGACAAAAACTGATTTTTCAACTCGAGCCCAAAAGCAGCCAAACTTCATGGAAATGCCCATTTTAGGATGCCAATTATGAAAGAATTTGAGCTCTTTTAGCTAGTGTTCTTTTCTGCCAATTTTAAGAATTGCAGCCTAAAAGATAACCTTCAAAATGAATGCCTGTGATTTCCAAACAGGACCTTAAATGTGCTACAAAATGCCTGCATGTTCTATTTGGAATGTGGAGCATTATATTAGCATCACAACCTCCTCTTCTGAACTTATCAGACGTCAAATGTATCATTATCATAATATCCTTCCAATTTGAATGACTACTCTGTTTCTGTGCATTCTCTGTCTTTTGCTTAGGAAGCTCACAAGGAATCATTTGTGGTCTCAGAGTACAGTTTTCTCCTTTCAAACAGCTGCAAAGATTTTAATGGAGAGAATAAAGTAAAATACAAAATTCATCAAAGCAGTGTTATACTTAAAATGATCCTCATAATACTGTTCTTGCACAGATTTAGATTTATACTTTATAAGCTAGTTAAAATTTGTATATTTTCTGCTGTACTTAAGTATAACGTAAACATTACAACTTGAGCCTCAGATAAAAAAAACAGTCTCTTGATCGTATATAAGACACTGATTGATTTGACATCCTATTGCTATGCCATATAAGATAAATACAACTAAATTAAACTTATACTTTCTAGTATTCTCTCTTACACCCCAAAATAATTAAGAGTAAGACTGAAGAAGCTTGTGCTTTTTTATAAGAATTTATTCAGACAGTGGGTTCATAGCAGTTTGAGTCAGTCACATTTATACAACATAATGCTTTTAAAAGGTAACCAATCTCACCAGAGCACTGAGCACATATGACTGCACAGTAAATTAAGAGTTCAAGAGTGTCATGTTTTTGAAAACTATCTCTACAAAAGGAACAGAAAACAAAACAAAACAAAACAAAATAAAATTATTACTCATAGTTTAAACTGTCTATACACATTCAACACATGGTCACAGAATCGCAGATTTTTAGGGTCTAGAAGGGACCTTGAGATCATTGAGTCCAGCCCATTCCTAAAGTAGATTGTACAGAAAGCGTCTATGCGGGTTTTTGATATTTCCAGAGAAGAGGAATCCACAGCCTCTCTACATGGCCTGTGTCAGTGCTCTGTCACTCTGACTTTAAAGAAGTCTTTCCTTATGTTACTATGGAATGTCCTGTGTTCTTTTTCTGCCCACAGACCCTTGTGCTCTTTCTGGGCACTGATGAAAAGAGCCTGAACTCATCCACTTGACTCATGTCCTTCAGATATTTATAAGCACTGATATGATCCCCTCTCAGCCTTCTCTTCTCCAGACTGAACAGTCCCAGGTCTCTCAGCTTTTCCTCACACAGGAGATGCTTCAGGCCCTTTATCATCTTTGTCGCTCACCGCTGGAGATCTCTAGAGCCCTGTCTTCCTTGAAGTGAGGAGCACAGAACTGGACACAACACTCCTCTCTAGGTATAGGTGTTCCTGCAAAGAATGGTGGAAGGCTGCAGAGAGAATAGTGGGGCTAACTGCACCTGCACAATAATGCTGCCCTACAACTGCATACGAATCAGCCAAGGAAAGATGTGTGGCCTTCAGGATCTGAGGTGAATTCCTACCCCTGCTGCATTCATTCTCTCCAAGTCCTGTTTGATGGTGGCAAGAAGTGTTCTGCCTTGTTCATGCTTAGGGGGAATACTGTGTATTACCTGAAAGCTAAGCAAAAAATCAGCAGACTGTACTCTAAATCATCCTCTGCTTGCTACTGGTGATATATTACTTCAAATTGCTTGATAAATAATATGAAAAGAGACACATAAAACATACAGATGCCTGAATACCAGGCACTGCCTGAAATTGTTTCATTTTGAGGCCAAACTACACAGTGCCTTCCCAGTACAATAAGGTTCTGTTTGTGCCAGACATTGTATTGCTGCATGAAGGTAATACACCAGATGAGAAGGAGTTGCCTCCGAAACTAGAGCTGCTCTGTGGCTGCATGGTCACACTCCTTCCTACCCCATAGTTACTATCTCTTGCATGGCTCTGCACAATGCAGCTTACTCAGCACCAAGGCAGCCATTGTTTAGTACTCTTCTGTTTTGCACAGCAGAAATATATCCCAGGAGCCTTTCCATTGATTTGGCTGGGCTTTAGATGATCCCTATAAATACTAAGATAAACTTCAAAAGCTGACAGTTCTAATTATGCCTGGCAGTAAGGTTTCCTCTGATATCCCAGCACAACATACCTCCCGAATAAAAACAGCAAAAGATTCTTTTGAGAAACAGTGTCACTGTCTGCAAGAAAAATTACAGTCTTACTTGATTTAGTCTTAATCATTGTCACTGCTTTTTCTGTCTCAGTATTTTAATTATTAAAACTAAACTTTTGTTTCTACTTCTGTAGAAAAAGATGATGGATGTGGAGACCACAGGGGAAAATGAATAAAAAATGTGTATTATTTACTTATTCCTTATACGAATATGTAGATATCAGGGAACTTATTTTCTTCCTTCGGTACATCTCATACATCTGGCAAGCATTTTTGTACCTAGGAAATGTTATTTTTCTGGGTTTTCTGTTGGATGGCACTCCTCAGTTAGTTTATTCGTAATTTCCAAGGAATACCTTGGAAAATACAGATCATATGAAAAAAATACTAAAAACATCAGCTTTACTTTTAATTTCTTACTGGATTAATGCATTTTAATTAATTTTTAAAAATTAATTAATGCTACAGGAAGTATCATTATTATTATATTGTTAAATAAAATTTTAATTGAGATACGGTTCTCACAATGAAACTGTACTAAAAGTTATGTCTTCACAGAATGTTTTGCTGCAAAATAAGCTGGAAAATTAACAAGAAGTTAGCCTGCAGCTGGAGTAATCCCCACATACTCAGAGCTGCGCTGCTGGAAGGCTCCTTAGATGCCAGGGTGCTGCTCTGTGCCATGCATCTTGTAGGACTCTGCTTCACATGTAATTCAATTAAAGGCTACATTTTAAATGTAAATTAAATGGCCAAGCAATTTCCAACCTGCTGAACTAGTATCCCATGAAGCTTAGGCCCACGTTGTGTACAGGGCTTTGATAATAACCAAGAGGTGTGCTCTGAAGCAGCACATTGGAATCAGCAATTAAATAAAATGGTTAATTAAAATGAACATCAGTAAATGAAGACAGGTGAGAAATTATCAGCAAGAGCAGAAGTCAAGGCACCTACTATACAAAACTGAAGCTGGAATCAGTAGTTGTGTGAGAAGTACCTTGGGACAGTGGCCTGGCTCAGCTCCAGGCATGACTTGTGCTCTCTTCAGTCTGTTGTCCTGCTCTCAGCTCCATGGAGTTGAGCCCTCCTTGGCTTGCAGTGTTACTTGTTGCCATCCTCACCACTCTACAAGAATCACCATGTGGCCAGAGGCATGTCTGCACAATAGGCCAAGCAGCTGCTTGACAGCAGGTACAGCCAGGTTTAGCAGCAGCAAGCAGGGTGCTGGTGGCAGGCCAGCAGTGTGAGTTTGGTCTGGCAAATCAAGAGGGTGCCTAATCCCATGCTGAAGTCCAGCCTACTGCTGATTCTTCTGTTTAGGATGCCTGAACGGTCTGGAGACAACCCCCTAACTTCATCATAAACATGCTTAAGTCTTGTGTGTCTCAATATGCCAGCAACAAAATAAAATCAATTCAAAAAGCTTTTCAGCCTTTCCCATGACCAAGCTGTATTTACTGCCTGTAATGGCCTCAGGGTGGATAGTCTGTGGTGTGTCTTCCACCTCTGGTTTTTAAGAGTTACTAATACATAATACATATCAGAAATAGAAAATATTGAATGATTAGATATGGCATTTCTGCATTCCCCAGACTATGTAAAAATTAAATCAAAGTATGCTGTGTTTCTCCAACAGCCAGAGGAAGGTCCCAAGGTAAAATCATCCTATCTAATCCACTCTTCTATTTCTAGTATGTACTTTACAAATAACTTGTGCCTTATCAATTATTTTACAGATACTAACTGCAGCCTGTGATGCATTATTGAAAAGAAAGAAGACCACTCATTTCTGGCCTTCAATGTAGAAAGTGAACTGCTTAATTGGATGCTTTTCACAGGCTGCCACAACTCAGTTTAGTGAATATTTAATGACAACATAATGTGGCTATCTTTAAGAAACAGCTGACTATTGCAAAATAAATAAATAAATAAGAATTGGAAAGCTTCACAAGTACAGGCATCAACCAAAAAAGTCACAGAACTAAGCATTCAAGAAAACACCTACAAATCAAGAAAAGTAATCTAAAACTACTGATTTTTTTTTTTAATTATTATTTTTTTTTCTGTCAGTTTGGGTACCAGCAACAAGAATGCTTATCAAAAAAAAGAGTGCATAGTAGCTCAATTTTAGATTAAGAATTACTAAGAATAACATGATATTTATGACCCAATGCTATGATCAGGTTGCAATTACTGGACATATTCCATCACAATATTTTTTTTACCTATGCATTGCTAGAAGAATAGTCAAGTTGCTGTTACAATTAGAACCACTAAATTCTTCTACATCCTTTTTGTTTGATTTTCTTCTCTCCATATTTGTTCTTCTTTCCAAATTTCCTCCTCCTCCTCCTTTTCATTCTGAGTTTATATACTCTAACACAGACTGCTGCTCTTTTCAGCACAGGTCTTGAAGAGCACACAACTGAAAAGTTCAAGACATCAGAAAAAGTGTTATTGCTGAAGTGAAAAGCCAAGGAGAGATGTATTCTGGTAAAAGAGAAGTGAGAACTGGCAACAACAGATATGGAGAGAGTTGGATCATCTAGTTCCAGTCCTCCTGCCATGTACAGGGTTGCCAGCTACATGACCAGGCTGCCCTGTGCCCCATCCAACCTAGCCTTCAATGCCTTCGGGAACGGGGCTTCAACAGCTTCTCTGGGCAGCCTGTTCCAGTGTTTCACCATCCTGTTTAAACGATTTCCTTCTAATATCTAATTTAAATCTCTCCACTTTTAGTTTAAAAACATTCTCCCTTTTCCTATCTGTATGTAGTTATGTGTAAAAAGCTGGTACCCCTCCTGTTTTTAAGATCTTCTCAAGAACTAGAAGGCAGCAATAAGGTCACCCCAGAATCTTCTCCAGGCTGAAAAAGCCCTGATCATCAGCCATTCTTCATAGGTGAGGTGCTCCAGCCCTCAGATCACCCTTGTGGCCCATCTCTGGACTCACTCCAACAGCTCCATATCTGTGCAATACAGGCACTTCTCCAGACGAGGTCTCACAAGGGCAGAGTAGAGGCAAACAATCACCTCTCAGTCTGCTGGTGACACCTTGTTTGATGCAGCTTAGAATACAGATGACCTTCTGGGATGCAAGCTGGCTTATGTCCAGCTTTATGTCCACCAGGACCCACAAGTCCTTCTTCCTAGGTCTGCTTTCACTGACTTCTTCTCCCAGTATGGACATGTATCTGGGACTGACACTTCCCAAGAATGACACCTTGCAATTGGCCTTGTTGAACCTCACTAGGTTCTAGTAGGCCCATTTCTCAACCTTGCCCAGGTCCTTTCTGATGTCGTGTCTTCCTTCAGTCATGTCAGCAATATGATTCAGCTTGGTGCTGTCTGCAAACTTACTGAGACTGCTCTCAATTCCATTGCCCAGGTTGTAGAAAAAGATGTTGAAGGGCATCAGTCCCAAGACAGACCCCTGGAAGATACCACTTATCACTGGCCGCCACCTGGACACAGAGCCACTGACAACTCTCTGGCTATGATTATCCAACCAATTCCTTATCCTCAGATATTCTTATCATACTATAGCTTCCATAAGGGATTCTCAGAACCAAGTACAGCACTCCAGATAAATATAGTGTATAGTTTCAGTATATCGTGCTACTACAAGGGGGATGTTTATACTAAGCCATTCATAAGTATTTAAGTATTTTTTCCTCATAGATTAAATTAATTTAAATCTTTGGGACTGCAGAAGATTCATAGAATTAATTTTCATTTTGGTTTTATAAGGATATTTCTTTCAAACAACGAAGCATTTTAAACTATATATATATAAACTATATATAAAAATAACTTTTTTTTCCAGCTAGCATTTTAGTATATTCTGCATTATTTCAGATTACTCCATTCAGAATTATTTCTTTTACCATAATATCTTATTTACTCATCTAAGCCCAATGAGTTTGTCTGAGTTACTTCTCCATTTTCTTTTATTTTACCTAATTAGTAGAAACACGTATTATTTGCAAAATCTGTTTTCTCACTATTGATATGCTTTTACCCAATGATTGTTAAAAGCATTAGGCAACATTACTTTTAGCCACAAAATGGCTATCACAATACTAAGAGCAATTCAGGAACTATCTCTTAGCCAGCTGCTTATTCAGGACATCTCTGACTCCGTGAGTATTTGATTTCCAAAATGTAATGTTGTCAGGTAATTTTGTCAAAGGTTTTTGAGTCAATGATTACAACTGGTCGCTCTCCATTCACCAATGGATGGCTCAAAAACAATTATTTGACATTGCAAACATATAGTTTTCCTCTACAGAAGTAGGAATGATTTAGCCATTTTATTTCATATTTCATTATTGTTTGAAAAATATTTATGACAATTTGAGCAAGGATATTTGAAATAAAATTTACCTCGTGCTCTTTTAGTATCTCTAATTATATGTATTATTAATATATACTACATTATATACTATTTAACTGTCATGAAAATCTGTACTAGTTCTATTGAGACTCATTCATCTTTCTAATAATCCTTTTGTAATATTTTGGCAATTTCTGAATAATTGTCATGCAAGATGAAAACCTAACAAATTTTCCACAAGACCTCAGTCACTTTGGCCAAAATCACAACTAAAGAGGTTCCCCTTTTGTGTACTATATATCCTAGCTGCAGACTAAGCTACAGAGAGAGAAGCAGAGCTGCAGTTCTCTGATGTATCTGCGGACCATTTTTCCCACAGAGTTGGAGTCATAATGTCATGACTCTATACAAAATGCTTCAAACGTAAATTCAGCTCAGGAGAGTAATAAATGTCATCCCAGGTACAGCCCTTTTCTGAAGATTTGCTGTACTATTCCACTTCTGAGTTAACTGCCAGAGACAGTTGTCCTACAAACAGCAAATGTACTACATGAGGAATCCTGCTGTCTGGCCCATATGTTCCCAAGTAGTCATGCTGATAATTTGTTCTTTTTTGAGATAGAATTGCTATAAAGAGTATGCCTATGATCATACACATGATTTAAGGAAAAACAAAAGTACATCATATTACTATAAATTCTATGTTAAAACAGTTGCTGTGTTTGATTATGTGTTAACAGAAAGAGGAATGATTTAGACCAGTGGTCTGGCAGATTTTGAGGAGTTTCTGTACAAAATTATCAGCTCCCTGTACTTATTTGAGTTTCATTGTATATCTGATGGGATAGTAGCCTACATAATTTTGGATGTTCGCATATATAATCTAAGGTTTTACACTGCTGAAAAGCCAGCTTTGCTGGAGCAAGAGAACTTCTGAGTGAAGGAGTTGAGATCAAAATGAAAGATGTGCTGATCCTGAGATACCAGAATCAGGAAAAAGAAAAATAATCTACTGGCGTAGGTAGAAGTCTCTTATAATCCAAAGATCTTGAAGGATAGAAATAAGTCATCTGAAGCCATTTGGAGTTTAGGATGATTAAATAACAGGAGCTTTATAGTAGTTTGATGGCTTTAGGTTTCATAGAAATAAATGTCCTGCCTGAAAAGTCATACATACATTCCTACTTAATACTTATGAATACTAGACAGCATATATTTCATGAACTAATAAAATGTTCTAACTAATAAAATGTACTAGCACTTAAAAATTGATGTAAGATTGCAATCTTTTATCATTTTATTCAATATACCATTTCTGGTAGGGTTTTATAGAGTACCAGGTTTTATAACCATTTCTCTAAACTCTCCAGAAATACAGAAGAGGAGAAAAGAGTTACTGGGAGCAAACATCTTGGTATTCCTTCCATTTTGTACTTTGCAGATAGCTGAATTTTGCTTTAAGGAAGAATGTGCTTTTTTCAAGTCTTAACCACATAGTACAGTCATTTAGTAGATAATGTGCTAGTTAAATCAGAAACTTTTTTAGGGAGGTGATTTATGTGAACAGAAACGTAAATAACATGCTGTTCTCTATATTTCTTAAAATGATTTTACATGACTTATTTATATTTCAAATTGTCTAGCTCCAATTTATAGGAGGGAGAGGAGGTTCTTTTTAATATCTGTATAACCAGCGTGAGATGAAGAAACAACTGTTCAAATGTTGGTCCGACCAGTTTATTACAGATGTTAATTAGCGAGTTGGGGAAGGGGAGACGGACACTATTATGAATTAGGGCAATGGGGAAGGGAAGGAGGGCGATAGAAAAGATAGGAAAGAAGAAGCAAGGAGTCTTCATAGGAAGCAAGCGGGAGATAGTCACCACCATGGATCCAGCATGGTTAGTAGTTCAGTCTTTGATCTTCAGTAGTGGTGGGTCATCAGGCATTGTTGTTCTGTTGACAACAGTGATGACCACGACCACAAAGGCGACGAACAAGGTGATGATGGCCCCTTTTCAATGCTTTCAAAGTGGTCGAGTCAGCTGTCTTTGGTGTGACAGCTCAAATCTAAAGTGGTTGAGTCAGCTCTCCTTGGAGTGGCAACTTCTGGCTCTGCAGTCTCAGCGGAAACTCCTTTGTTCCTATCTTCCTGGCCTTTCCAGCAGATAAGAGGGAGCAGGGAGGCACCAACTTGTACCCTGCCTTCACAGGATACAAATGGCATCGTTCCCCAGTTTCCCATGGCAAGCTGGAGTTATTGATCACAAGCCAGATCTTCCGCCAATAAACTGTCCTGACCTCTCTTCTGGAGGCAAACAGCTAAAATTGTCCACACAGTGATGTTGATTGCCACATGGCAACACCCATCACTCGTCTCCTAGACAAGTCAGTCTTATCACAAGAAATACCTCAGGAAGCAAACTTTGAGACAAAAAACAAAGAAGGATTCTCACACGCATACATAGGCCTCCCTTGAATTTATACTTGAATTTCAAGTATATTCTTCCAATATTTTCTGGATTCCTTCATACTGCTTAATAAGCAGTACCGCATATCTGTTATCCACTAGAAATTTATGCATGTTTTGACACTCCAGTTAATAAAAATAAAAAATAAATACAAATACAGATTAAATGACAGAACCGTTGATTTTTTATCTGAAATGCATCCTGATACTGAATCACAGAATGTCGGGGATTGGAAAGGACCTTGAAAGATCATCTCGTCCAATCCCCCTGTTGGAGCAGGAACACCTAGATCAGGTCACACAGGAACGCATCCAAGTGGATTTTGAATGCCTCCAGAGAAGGAGACCCACAACCTCTCTGAGCAGCCTGTTCCAGTGTTCTGTTACCCTCACGGTGAAGAGGATTTTTCTAGTATTTATGTGGAACCTTCTATGTTTCAGCTTGCACCCACTGCTCACTGTCCTGTCATTGGATGTCACTGAGAAGAGCTTGACTCCATCCTCCTGACACTCATCTTTACATCTTTATAAATATTAATGAGGTCACCCCCCTGTCTCCTTTTCTCCGAGGTAAAGAGATGCAGCTCCCTCCGCCTTTCTTCATGAGGGAGATGCTCCACTCCATTAATCATATTTGTGGCTCTGCTCTGGACTCTCTCAAGCAGTTACTTGTCCTTCTTGAACTGAGGGGCCCAGAACTGGGCACAGTATTCCAGATATGGTCTCACTAGGACAGAGCAGACAGGGTGGAGAACCTCTCTTGTCCTACTAACTACACCCCCTGTAATACACCCTAGGATGCCATTGGCCTTCTTGGCCACAAGGGCACAGTACTGGCTCTTCATCATTTTGCCATTCACCAGGATCCTCATGTTCCTTTCCCCTGTTCTGCTCTCCAAGAGATCAGTCCCCCCTACACTGGTTCCTTGCATCTGGGCAATAAAAACCTCATATTCACAATATCACATGAAATTTCCATTCACAGCTGGCACCTTAAAATGCCTGTATGCTGTTCTATTCCTATTAATTTTATAGAGTTAAACTATTGAAAAAACGTAATGAATACACATACATGACTTTGAGCGAGTTATTTCTCTTCATTCATTACAATTCGTTTTTATGAAAAACAAAACAAAAAAAAGTTCTTTTAAATGGCGAGGATCCAGAAAAGTGAATATTCCTTAATTAGGCTTTTAAATAATTAGGAGTACTAAGAATCCTGTATGTTATGTATGCAAAGTACAGTTCAGTACATTAAGAATAAGTGGCAATTGAATTCATTATAACCATTGGAATATATATAATCAAAATTATTTACTTATGAAATACCCGAGTAAAACAGGAACTCTCAATTACTAGAAGTTTAAAGATAATCATTACAAAGAATTTCTTTCTGGCTTCTGTATTAACTCCACAGTATTTTTGTGGCCGAAGAAGAACGTATATCTGATAAACTGCATTCACATAAATATATTTGATCCACTGTAATTGTAAATTACTGTGCTTATGCAACTGCAAGTATAATCCTAAAATATGCCAAGTATCCGTATGTAGATATTATAAAGAGATAGTGCTGGAGTTTTTAACATGATTATATTATACTTGTTTTGTACATACATGGGTCTGACCTGAATCAATAGAACAGAAAATTCACTGAAATAGAGAAAAAAAGCAGAAATTCAGAAGCAAAAGTTTTGTTGAATTATCCCGTATTAAAATCAGCATTGATTTAATTCATTTTATAAATTATTTTATTTAAAAATTATATATTTATATGTAATATATATACACACACATATATATGAAATTAATGTCTATCTGTATCTTCATATTTCTATCTGTCTTTCTGGAAGCAAAATCTTTGAAGTTTTGAATTCCAACCACTAGACCTACTAATTAAATATCTATTTACTGAGGTGATCTGATTTTTTTTTTTGCATACAGCCATAAAATGTTAAAACTGTAGTTATTGTGAAGAGTATTATGACAGTCTGCCATTTGCAGGATGATATTCAAAACTAATACAAAGAATTGAAAGTAAATTTGACATATGACGAGAAAATCCTGTATATCAAATCAGAAACTTTTCATAATACATTCCAATTCTTGGCCATTATCATCTACAGATGATTCTACAGGAAGTAGCCTGAAGGAAAAAAATGTAACTGACAATGATAAGCTATCAAAATAGCAGATGCAGTCAGCCAATAGCTGGGATAACACGTATCGCACAGACAGCATTCAGTTAATAAGATACTGTGAGATTAGATTAAAGGTGCCCTTGATTTTGCCTAATCAAAGACAAATATCAACACTCACATTTAAAATTTTGGGAATTATTCACTGTAATGCTGATGGAGTTCTAATTTGAGCTGATATCCTATGAAGTTTTCCTAAGGAACAGCTAATTTTTAGGTGTTATCTTAAGTATCAGTATAAAGAAAAGTAGTTATATTTGACCTGTTTTAGTGTACTGTGTTCGTTACTATTAAAAAGCACAAAACATTTAGATACAGAAAATGTTTTGATAAAATAACTTTATGCACATATAACATATGTGCATATATATATATGTGCATAACATATAACAATATACCGTAGTAGAATAAAAAGGCTGATGCAAATGCTTATTTTGTAAATTTTGGAATTATAAAGAATATTGTACCATATTTCAAGAGAGACACTCTCTTGAAAAAAAAAAAGTAAAAAAAAAAAAAGAGAGATTTGGAGATTTAGGGATTTAATTCAAGCAAGAATATTAGACTATCACAAACTGTAAAAATTCTAAACTTCCTGCATATAACCTAACTTCGGCAGCCAAGCTCAGCAATCAACTTGTTAAAGCATGTTCCCTACAGTAGGTTGCACAGGAAAGCATCTATGTGGGTTTTCAACATCTGTAGAGAAGAGGAATCCACAGCCTCTCTGGGCAGCCTTGTGTCAGTGCTCTGCCACTCTGACTATAAATAAATCTTTCTCTACATTGGTATGGAACATCCTGTTGCTGCCCACAGACCCTTGTGCTGTTTCTGGGCACCAACAAAAAGAGCCTGGACTCATCCACTTGATTCATGTCCTTCAGATACTTATAAGCATTGACAAGGCCCCCTCTCAGCCTTCTCTTCTCCAGACTGAACAGTCCCAGGTCTTTCAGCCTTTCTTTGCACAGGAGATGCTCCAGGCCCTTTAACATCTTTGTCGCCTACCGCTGGACTCTCTAGGAGGTCCCTGTCTTTCTTAAACTGAAGAGCCCAGAACTGGATACAGCACTCCAGATATGGCCTCACTAGGGCAGAGTAGAGGGGAAGGATCCCCTCCTTTACCTGCTGGCCACACTGTTTGTAATGCAACCCAGGATGCTTCTTGGCCACAAGGGCACACTGCCGTCCCTTGGAAAACCTGTTGCCCACCAGGATATTCAGGTCCTTCAATGACAAGCTTCTTTTCAGCAGAACAGCTTCAGCAGACCTAACCTGTACTGATGCACATCGTTATCCCTCTCCAGTTGTAGAACTCTGCATTTGCCCTTGCTGAATCTCATAAGACTCATAAGACTCATAGGACATAAGACTCTGCTCCACTCTCCAGCCTGTCAGGTCTCACTGAATGGCAGAACAACCTTCTGGTGTATCAGCCACCCCTCCCAGCTTTGTATCATCAGCAGACTTGCTAAGGGTGCATTCTATCTCTTCACAGAGGTCATGGATGAAGCAGAAGATGCCCTCAAAGAATGGAGGATGGTATGGCATGAAAGTACTATACCACTGAGCATGTGGCTGTTCCCCTCTGAGGAGGGTTGAGTGGGACACACTGTTCTCCCACTGAATTTCCAGCCTTGAAAACTGATTGTTGTGGTCAGGCACTGGCAGCACAGCTTCGCTGTGGTTCCAGAAACCTGCAGAGCTGACACTGAGGATCCTGTGGGCCCATTCCAGAACCTTGCACAGAGCCAAGGCTGCTGGAGGCTCTGCCCTGGGATTTTTGTGACCAGTTTCTGCACACTTACATTTTAGATATAAGTGCTTGTTTCAATCCAAAACAGCTTTTATATGTTCAGAAGTTAACTGCACACTGCATTTGTTCATGGCCATTCAGAAGGAGTTTGTTCCTGCTTCTCTTTAAAACTGTTATTTATTGTCACCTTTCATTCAGAACTGTAAGCAGATCATCTAACTATAGTTTTCTTTCCCAAGATAGGTTTCTGAATGTAATAGTAACATTGCAAAATTGTACCAAAGAGTGTACCTGTGAGGAGAGACTGAAGGAAGTGGTGCTGTTTAGTCTGGGTAAAAGGAGGCTCATGGGAGACCTTATTGCTCTCTTCCAATACTTGAAAGGTTATTGCAGCTAGAGCAAAATTTACCTCTTCTCACTGGTAATAGGTGAAAGGAGAAGAGGAAATGACCTCAAGTTGTGTGAGGGGAGGTTTACAGTGGATATCAGGAAAAACTTGTTTACAGAAGGAGTTGTTAAACACTGGAATAGGCTTCCCAGAGATGTGGTTGAATCATCATCCCTGAATGTATTTAAGACCTGTTCAGATGTGGTGCTCAGAAAGATGACTTAGCAAAGGGTTGTTAGAATTAGGATAGCATGGTTAGGTTGCGGTTGGACTTGATGGTCTTAAAGGTCTTTCAACACGAGCAATTCCACGATTCTCTGAGCAACCAGCCTTCCTGGACACCTTTGCCCTTCAGGACTGAATCCCAAAAGATCTTGTCCTTCAATGGACAAGAAATTACTTGATCACTGATGTAAACAGTGAGTGGAAATGACTGAAAGAATTAAGGCAAGAAAGTAAAACCGAATCTGACAGTCATTAAAAAAGGGAACTGGCTACATTACTTCAAAAAGGTGAAGGCAAGAGCTGAAAAGGACTAAAGAAACTACAAGCGGGTGTAAGAGAAATTAGAATGTTTATAAATACGCTGTATGGGAAGCAGAGAAATAGCTGTCATCAGAAGGTTGAAGTTAGAAAGTGAATAGAAAGGTCTAAAAGGAATAATTGGAGCTAACAAGCATCACAGTCAAAACATTATGTGTCAGGGGAGAAGAAGATGATTCAGTCATATATTTTTCAAATTAACATCCTTTGGTCAATTACATCTATCTTATAGCAACATTTTATTTCCTACTTGACTTTGCATCAGAAAGCAAATCAAAACATAAATAACTGGGGCAAAATGAGATAGTGCTGGCAGATGCACTGCATGAATACTGCAGCATGCAGAACTGCGGTACAAGTTCACAGGAGTTACTGCTATTAGATCTGATTTAAAGACACTGAAATGTAGAGATTTTTTATACAGAAGACTAACTTATTTAGCTGCAAGGAGGAAAAATAATATTACCATGAGAAATATATTTAGTCTGGATTTTCTCATTGCCCTGGTGAGAAATCAAAGTCAGCTTAAACAAAAAGAAAAATTAATAAATAAATTGTCCTCTGCTAAAAGGGAAAGACACACAAACATATTTTCCTCTTGCAAAATATAAGATGATGGTTAACATAATTTTGTTTCTGTGCAGGAACCATCAATCTGAAATGACCAAAATAAATACATTGCTCTTTTCTTATTGAAAAAATTGTCTTTAGTTCATAGGATTTAATTAAGTGTATACACAGGTGGATAAATACAATTAAGAGTTTTATTGTCACAGTGAGGTAAAAGCAAGCAAACAAGCAAGCAAGCAAGCAAGAGGGAAAAGAAAAACATAATATGTCTTAGAAGATAACTACTACATAAGGTGTTCAATTTCTCAGTCATCTTAGGACTCTCCCGCACTGCATATATTCCAGTGTTGTACACTCATTTTAAAGCTTCTTGGGGATACTACTTTGCATTTTTATAAGATTCCTAGTGATCATATGTTTAAAGTTTTCAAAATAAGAAAAAAAAAGCAGTAACCAAAACAACAAAAACAAAAAACAAGGAAAAGTTGGGAAAGTTACAGAAAGCAAGCACGTAAAACTCGTCTCTACATCTTTCAATGGAGGGAGAAGGAGATAGAAAATTCTCCCAATATAAAAATGAAGAGCAACTCTGCTCCCTGTGAAGTACTGATCTCTAAAAATTCCCCCAAAATGCCATGCATACCTTCAGTTCTCTAAAAGTAAATCTTCGATTGCAAACTTATTCCTGGCTGAGAAGCTCCAGCAAAAATGTAGGTCCAATTATCAAGAACAACCCAAAGAACAACAATAATGAGAATTAATATAATGTTACAATAGGCTACATTAAATAAATTATGATAACTGTTGATCCACACCAAATAATGCTGGAATATGGTCAAGACACAAGTAGTCTGAATAGCCCGAAGTTCATACTAGGCAGGGTTACAGAAATAAAAAGTTGTTTACCATTAGATCCAGGTCCACTAATTAAGTTTTCAGAATACCTATTAGATAGCTTATCCTTAAGTGCAATGAGAACCTTTGACACAAGGAGAAATAACTCCAAAATGTGTAGATTCTATTTTAGAGAGAGAGAGAAAAAAAAAAATAGAAAATTGATCCTATAATCAATTACAGTTGTGTATCACATACATTTGCTAATAAGTATATTCCTGTGGCAAATGAGTATTTGCAAGCTGATACACTAAAGGCACTCTATAACTGTAATTTCTTCATTGCAAAAAGATTAATGATAATTTCACATAATATTGTACTATATTTCTCTCTCTGATTTCAATCACTTCACTGTAAAAATTTATTACATCAGAAAGCAAAATAATTTAAAGTGCAAGAGAGCAATCTTTCACAATAAACTCATAAAAGTATTTTAAATTTGCCTATGGGACTCTATGGGAATATATTTATTTTATGACTGAACAATTCCATTAATTCCAAGAGGTTCTCTCACAAAACTGAGAATAATTATTTCCTTAGGTAATTGCAATAGAGTGCAGGCATACAGATGGATCAATCTGTTATCCTGAAGGACTTCATGAAGTCAGAGTGAACAGGATAACTCACCTTTTTCAGACTAGATTTCAATTCCTTCTGTCAGAAAACATTCACACATTTATGAACATGTAACGACTCAAGCTTCAATAAGCTTCAATACAAGCCTATGTAAAGCTATGCAAATACTTATGTACACATCATCAGAAGTCTATGAAAGAGGCAGAGCACAAGTTTATTCTACAGTGACCCTGAAGGAACAACTGCAAGAGCTCAGGTATCTGGTGTTAAGTAGAGGCAGGGAATGATGAGAAGTTGAATTTATAGAGCATTGTAAGTGATGCGACAAGATTGGAGAATTGTCAGATTGGAGTATTAGTGAAGTCTGGAGTTTCTTTTTGAAGTCATTCTATATTAGCTAGCAAATATCTTCTCATGATAGTTGTGATATATATTTAAAGTAGTAGTGAGATAATAACTGGAATTAGCAACAGCGAGTAATACAAGAAGCCAGTGGACTTTATTTGCCTTAGATGTAAGTTTCTTACTATGATAATAGCATTTCAAACGTATTTAACACAAAAAGCAAATAATGTTCAGTTCTAAACTGATTAGGAAAATTGGATAGTTAAAGTGGGAAAATTAGAGGTAATCATTCTTAACCACCACACAGGGCTCAGAGGCATAATGTGCAGCTCAAGTTTCAGGTGGACTTAGCAGGTTAGTGAAGAAAGCAAATGGGTAGGCTTTTGCTGTTGAGTAGCAAAAGGAGATAGCAACCCAAAGGAGACAGCATGAGAATGCAGGAGGTCAGAGACTGCCTACTTCTGTTAAGGCATGGAAAGAGAACCAAATGAAGACAAATGGAGAGTAAAGTATCTGCTGGGGAGTAAATTCAGGAGGAGTAAGGTGAGAAAACCTGAATGCCAAACCCAGGTGTGATGAAACAGCTCACCCTCCCCCGCCTCTGCACAAAGAGGGGAGCAAGAGGGTTATGGTCTGGATTTTGTCTTAGGCATGCTGCATGGAGGTCCCTGTCCTGGCTGCATGTTTTGGGGACATAGATAATCACAAAAGCAGCCAGTAGAGCTGAAGCTGGTGGCGCAGCTATCACTGTTGTGTTGTACTATGTGTCTCTGTTCTACTCTGTGTTATATTCCACTAAACCTTGCCAAAGTGAGGAAGCATGCACCTGCAGGAGACCCATAACCTATGTGTCCCCACCCCTCCTGATCACGAGCTTTTGGGCTCATCACTATGACTGAGGCTCTTAGGCAAAGTCTATCATGGTTGTGGTATGCCCAGCAATACTGTCAGGCTGGAGGTGAACATGGTATGGGTGTGAGAAAACGTGGAAATTCTAAGTTTGGCAAAAAAGGTTTTTCTGCTGCATCAGAGGTAAGAGGCATTTAAACATTGAGAAAAAGGCTGGAAAGATGTAGGCAGTCTGGAGGTCTTTTGGGTGCTCCTTCATGTCTGAATATTCTGCTTCTTGAGGGTTTCACAGAATCATATAATCATAGAATCACAAGGTTGGAAATGACCTATAAGATCATCTACTCCAACCGTCTTCACATTACCATTGCTACCGCAAGCTACTGAACCATATCTTGTAGCTCCTCATCCTGATGCCTCTTGAACACTGCCAGGGACGGCGATTCCACCACTTCCCTTGGCAGGCCATTCCAGTGCCTGACCACTCTCTGAGAGAAAAAGTTCTTCCTTATGTCTAATCTAAACCTCCTCTGGTACAACTTGCTGCCATTTTCCCTGGTCTTGTTCATTGCCTGGGAGAAGAGGCCAAACCCCTCTTCACCACAATCTCCTTTCAGGAAGTTGTAGAGAGCAATGAGGTCTCCCCCTAACCTCCTTTTCTCCAGACTAAACAATCCCAGCTCCCTCAGCTGCTCTTCATAAGACTTGTGCTCCAGGCCCCTCACCAGCTTCATTGCCCTTCTCTGGATGTGCTCCAGGCCCTCAATGTCTTTTCTGCAGTGAAGGGCCCAAAACTGAACACAGTACTCAAGGTGCGGCCTCAACAGTGCTGAGAACAGGGGGATGTTTTCCCCCTGCAAGGCACGAGGTGCGACTTCCTTCCATAGTGTGCTCATAGCAGTAGCTGGAAGCTTTTCTGGGACCTGCAGGACAATACAAAAACTGAGAAAGAGGAAAGATAGAAGTTTGGAAGGATTTCTGCTTCTCTCTTTCACCACCCAGATCGAAAGCCATCCTCGGGGCGAGAAGAAATATGGAGGTCTCTCTCTATGGAGACCTGCATTCCACCTCTTGTTACTCATGACAGTTTCATTGCAGACTCTGGAAATCTGAAAGGTACGTAAGGTAAAAAAAATGAATCTCAAATCATGTATGAATCAAAGATTCCTACAGCAATTTTTTTTATGTTGTGACAAGAGGTAACAACAACAGCACCAGGCATATTAAGCAGTTAGCTTCACTTTGTCTTCAGTGTCTTCATCTGGATCAGAAAAAGCTTGTCTGAGTCTATCATCTCAGCACTGTAACCACAACAGCAGAAGGCTGATATTTCACGATTTCCCATGTCTCTGGTCTAAGACTGTTCTTTGCACATTTACTTTTATTCCAGTGTGCTATTTTTTGTGTATTTGTGTATTTGTGGGTTTTGCTGCAAGTTTGCCTGTGACTAATTCAGAAAGAAAGGAAGCCAGCAAAAATGTATCATTTGCTTCTTTTATTCATTGGACAGACAATAATAGGATCCAAGCATTTCCATCATCACATTCCGAATTGTAATTTTCTTTTTCATTTCCAGTGACATTTAGTGTCAAGCCTATCACAAATTCACCATGGTGTTTTGAAGACAAAACTGCAGTAATAATTTTGGAAGAGCATGAAATCCATATAATATCGTTAACTATGTATAATGTTACCAGCTGTGTTTGCCCATTGTTGTTGATTCTTAACCTTTACTCTCCTTCTACAACTTGAAAGTACTTTTCAAATATATGTTACAGTATGATCAAACAAATTTAGATAAGGCTGACACAGACAGTTTCTTTGTTTGGCATTGATTTTTCTCTACCAGAAATGCTATTAAACTGAAGCAAAAGGCATTTTTCTTGTGCACATTTTTAGTACTTCTGTTGATTGAATTCAAAAGTCTATACTAACCAGTGCAGGCCTCACTGTAAATAAACATGAAATACTGTACAGCTTCAGAATGTTTCTCATTACCAAGATGCTGGAAAATTGAGAAACTAGCACTGTGCAAACACCTTTGTCACACAAGTTATCCAGATTTTTTTTTTTAATATTGAATTTGGAATTTTTGTCACTATGCTTGAAGCTTCCTAAATAATATTTTTGGAAATTGGAGTACATACAGGTTCAAAGACAGTGCCTAAATTCTTTAGTGGCACTTCTATTACTGATCTATAGAGCATGCTTGTATTCAGCTACTCTAAAAAACTGTATTAATGTCTTCAGTGTTATCACCAAAATTCATGACTCTCTGATTTCAAATTAAGCTCAAACTACAGTCACACAAGCAGTTATACCAGTGCAGCTGAGATGCACCATAAATCGTAACTGAGTCTGGAGATAGAAATGAGTGGCTGGGGACTCAGGAAGAAGGCCAGACCTTACTTAGTGCAGCCAGCAAACAGAAATAATGTAATACAAATCCACATCCTGAATTTCAGTTTCTTAGTAATATTATCTGTCTAAATGGCATAGAAAGTATAGATACTTTGAATAATATGTTTCTTTCAGACTATCACAGCTGACCCATCTAAATCAGATATCATGCACTATACTTGTTAAAAGCAAACCTTTAATGGCATGCAGTTCAATGAAAATGATTCCCTTCACTATTTCCAGTAATCCGTCTGTACTGTCTGTAGACTTTGCTTGGCAATGATTATTTTCTCTATAATATTCATGAAAAGAAAATACCCTACCAAAAAAAAAAAAAAAAAAAAGCCCGAAATGAGGCAGGTAAATAATGTCATCGCCAATTATTTCTGTGTGGGACCAAATCTGGAGACTCTGAGGGATATCACTTATCCCACACATACTTGCTTCATCCATTTTAATCAAATTCTTCTTATCAGTCAACCCATCCACCATCCAAATCAATGAGCTAGCCTGTTTCTTGGTTGCTTCTGCCTATTGTGAGAAGAAACTGTGTTGGAATCACTACCTCTGACTTTAGGTATGAGTAACTAAATGGAGAACACAGCTACTCAACACTTTCCCTATGCACCAAGTCAAGAGCCATACTACCTTATGTGACTCCATGTCAGTCAGATAAAAGCAATTCTTAACCATCCAATTTAAGCCCTAAAAGCAAGAATGAAACCCTGAAAGAAAGAATGAAGTCTTCAAACAATCTGCATGAGGGTCATCTGTCTCGCTCCAATTTGTAGGAGGGAGGCAAGGTTCTTTGATATGTGTATACCCGGAGTGAGATTAAGAAGCAACGGTTCAAATGTTGGTCCAACCAGTTTATTAAAGTCCTAGGCATTTTTAGGGAGACGGGGAAGGGAAGGTAGGCAATAGGGAAAGTAGGAAATATAAGCAAGGAGTCTTTGCAGAGAGCAAAAGAGATAGTCACCACCGTGGGTCCAGCGAGGTACACAGTCGGTCCGTTGATCTCAGGAACTCGTCTGATCACCGCGGGGGATGGGAGACAGCCAGGGAACTCCGCAGCAAGCCGATCCCGGGGTTCTTCCGACAAAGTTTTCCCCTCAGGGAATTCTCCGTCAAAGGTGTCTTCGGGAGTTTGTCTCCAAAGTCCCCAGTTTAGCGAGGGCCTTTTATCCCCCATTTCGGTAAGGTTGTTCATTACATTCCTGACGTATGGCCCCACCATTAGCTGTGGGGGTCTCCTTTGACGAGAAGACCCATTGTCTCTGACAGTAGTAATCCCATCCTGACCCATTCCTTGTGTAAACAGATTTTCCAGATGTCCTTTTCTTATCTGAACGTATCTCGAGCAAACACTGAACTTCCAAACAAGCAGGTAAACACACTTTGTAGTAGGGATTCCTGGCCCACAGATAAGCCAGCAAAAAGGGGGGGGGTGTCTCTGTTGCCAGACACAAGCATTATCGCCTTCTGCAGTGGTCAGCTCCTTCGAGCAGCACCCCTGAAGAAAACTGCTTGTCCTGCTTCTGCTTATCTTTGCAATCGTAAGCAGAAACACTATGGCACAATGACACCCACCATCCACCCCCAAGGACACTTAACAGTTGTTAGTCAGAGTCTCATCATCAGGAAGGCCTCATGAAGCAAACTTTGAGACAACAAAAGAAAACCAGTTCTGTCTTTCACATCATCTAAAACCTGCATTTCACATAGACAGATATTCTTTGTAAATAGCTGTTTTACAAATATCCACGGCTGTGCTTACTGAATTATTAGCCAAAACTCTTGAAAAGACAGGAAATAAGAAGTGAAATTTTCTGATCAGAGCTCAAATATAACCCCAAATAACTCTGCTGCTATAGCAAAAATAATTGGTCTTATGTCAAAAAGAGACATCTGTGAGATTGTGACCATCCTGTCCTGTAAAGCTAAGCTTTAAATCAATATGGAAACTAGCCTGTTCATGTCAAGGTTGTCTTTCACAGAGGACGGAAGGTCCTCCATTGGCAATGCTAGTTAATTCACCCTTTAAAGTGCAAACTGAGACTATGTTACCACACTCAAAGCTTTCTGACTTACTGAGACCATCGCTGTGGACTCAGGACTTATGTAAACACACATCCTAATACTTGCTGGAAGGAATCTTGGGAACAGCTAGAAGAAATATTAAGAATCATCATTTCACAGAAGATGGATCTTTTTCGTGATGAGTTGAAAAAACAATTTTCTCCATGTTCTTCCATGGGCCAAAGTAAAATTTCCTGTCTCTTTCATGTCTTCTGTATCATGACAATTCCCTTGACAGAGTTGCTTCAGGAAGTCTAGCAGTCAACAGGGAGTTGAAGCATGACATGGAATGAATTGCACAGGCCTCATAAAGTAGAGAGTGGATTTCATATGTTATACTGGCCCCATAGGAGTCATACATTCTCAGCATGTCATTCTCAGACAAAAATGGGTAACAAATCCTACAGAGCATGGAGGAAGGGAAGTTTCAATAAAATACAACATACGAGTTTCAGAAATGTGTAATCATCTCCATTAATCTCTTCTTCCTCTGCGGAAACCTCCTTTTCATGATAAGCCAACTCCTATACCCAGGAAGTTTTTCAACAGAGCCTTTCAATTCTGGTGGAGGTGGTGAACTTACAAGACCACATCTACCAGCTCGTTACATAAGCTTGCTAAAATAACTTGTTAACAGCTTGATAGAAAAATATATTTTATAAATATTAGTTAATAAATAATTGCGTTATACTTTATGTTGTGTGTATCCTTCTTTCTGGGTGTCTCTGGAAATGTTAAAAGTTGCCTGAAAAAGTGACCGAAGCAGTAAGGCTGCTAAGATCTGGAAGAGGGCTGCATTAGGGATCACAGGTGGAGGGCTGGGAAGAGGCAGCCATGAGCACAGACCAATGACAAGCAACACATAACAATGCATGTCTCCACCAACAACAGCTTGCCTTGAGGAACTGCCAGCATCCTGCCTTGGGAGCAGCTGGCCAGCACAGGATTTTGGAGACATCACAGGCAGAATTGATGACAAAAATTTCACAGGGAAATGCAGAGATCTCAGGTACCAGTAGCTGGGCAAGATTAGAATCTGATTTTTGTGAATGCTATGGAAAAGATACACGTGGTAGCAGTTTAGTGTCAAGTAGTTCAATGTTAAGTATATGTTTCAGTCCTGAACCTGTTAAAATAAAAGCACATGCTAACTAGAGATGACTAACATGGCGAGTTGTGCTTATGTGGAGCTTGAAGGAAGGACAAAAGGTAATGAAGACATTTATTTTAACACTGTAGGAAATCTTTCACTGACTTGTGGTGAGACTTTGAAAAGATTTAACCTCTGCCAGTTTGCCAGTTTCTAACATGGGAATAATCACTTCTCACAGCATCAGAATGATGTTACAAGGATAGCAAGTTAACAGCTATAAAGCAGAAAGCATGGCATTACAGCTCAATAGATTAATAGACCAAGCACACAAATAAATTACTTGACTAAGTAGCATGGAAAAACATGAAGTATTTCACTCACCTCGGCAACTATACTGAGGAGATACTTTTCCTGCATGTATTAGTGGCCTTCACTGATTGAGAGCTGACTGGAGAGGAGTTCTATCTGTTCTCAGCGCTGCTACCAAATAGAAAAATAAAAATGCTGTGAATATTTGTGTTAGGGATATCAGAAGCATGTCAACTTTATATCCAAGCCTCTGTGAGCATGTATATGATTTCCTGCTCCAAGGACCTCAGTGAGATAAGGAAGCACTCTTCAGGTGAGAACATAAAATAATGACACATCAGGAACTGCAGCACTGAAGCTGTCTCAGAAATCCCAAAGCCAGGACTGCCCCCAGGTGGCACACCTCAGACACCTGCTCACAGGAGGTGGCACAAGCCAGCTGCAGGGTGACACAAAATCTACAGTGGGACCTGGTCCCGCTGAACTGATGGAATGAAGACAATACCCTGCAGCACCCACAGCAGCTCTTCATGATAGAGTTTAGCACTACCTACCCATGTCCCACAGCCCATCCTCGAAGTGGTGACAGAAAATGTAATCTTCTACAGAGTTTTGGTGCCAGGCAGTATGTCAGCAGTCCTCTTCAAATTCATCTCTTAGCTGATGATATTTGCCTCAAGTGTCCATCAAGCACAAGAACTAGCTTCATTTTGCATGGAGTGCAAATCACAGGAGATCACAACTACATCCTGCATTTTACCCTGAAGCTAGACTAATTGATTACCCTCTCATCACTAAGTTTAACCCACAGATCTCTGCCCTTTGTTCTATCAACTCCCACAGCTTCCCTTCTGATCGAGTACTATTTTCTTGTGGTACTACTTACTTGTGTAACTACTGTTACAACTACTACTTGGTATTCATGGAGATCCGTAGGCACACTTCAGGGAGGACAGATATACAGGAGGATGCATGCACTCACAGTCAGGAAGTCTAACATTTTTTCCATGTGCAGACTTTTCGCCTGTTGCTTGGAGCCTGCCACAATTTCACAAACTTCAAAAAGCCTCTGACACATCTCATGGAGGACACTTAGGGGTTTGTTTTCCTCTATATTTCTTCTCAGCCACAGCAAGGAAGACACATTACACTAACTCCTAATGCACAAGGATTGGGGTAAAACTGAAGTAGACAAGAGCAGCATGATTTGAAAGGGAATCAGCAGATTGTGTGATCAGAGCAAAATTCAGCAGCCATGCAACTGCCGCAATGAGTGCAGAGGGAGTATGCAGCCTCTGACTGTGTGCTGCTATTGTGCTGCGGGAGCGTGTTGCAGAATGGCTCAGGGAGCAGGGCTATGGCTCCCTGAAAGCATTGTACAAGCAGGGGCACGGCATCTCTGAGCACAGAGCAATGTAATAATACCAGATGTGGTAAGCAACGAGCTGAACTTGAGCTAAGTAGCAAACAACTTAAGCAGAACTGCTTTCATGTGGAATCAGAAAAACAAGGTGTATGCCTGGGCGGGGTGCACTGTACAAGTGGACAAAGGGACATAAACAACTCATGTACTACATAAGTGAGCTATCTGTGCAATAAC
>JAPSGF010000061.1:2693706-2791292 GCA_035772895.1 Perdix hodgsoniae | reverse complement strand
AGGAGTGGAATCTGTTCCAGATTTCACCGGAAACAGTAGATACATGCCACTGTAGATACCATATTCTGCACCTGGAACTGGGCAACTCTGCATGCACCTACAGACTGGGGTATAAGAGGCTGGAGAGCAGCCCCACAGAAAGGGATCTGGGGGTTTCTAGCTGTGGCAGGTTGAATCAGAGCAGCCTAAAGGGGGTGCACCAGGCCCATGCTGGGTTGCCATTGGGCAAGTGGAGGGGTTATCTACTGTGGTCTGTGCTTGTGTTTGAGAGACAAAACAGCAGGGCATAGGAAATCAGGAGGTTCCTGGAGTGTGTTGATGATTTCCTTCTCCAAGTGATATGAGTATGAATACAGGTGTTATGCTGGTGCTCATTCTCACTAAATAGGAATGTGAAGGTAAAGAGCAGAAGTGACCATGGAATAGTGAAGTTCAAAAGCCTTAGAATAGTGAGAAGGGTGCAGAGCAAACTCACAGCTCCAGTCTTCAGAATGGCAGGCTTTGGCCTCTTTGAGGACCTGCTTTGTAGAGTGCCATGGGATAAAGCACTTGATGGAAGAAGGACCCCAAAAAGCTGCTTAAAATTCAAGAATTGCCTTTAGAACAATGCATCCCAATGAAGAGGAAAACAGGCAAAAATGCCAGGAGGCCTGCATGGATGAACAAGTTGCTCCTGGACAAACACAAACAAAACCAGAAAGCCTACAGAGGATGAAAGCAAGGACAAGTAACCAGGGAGAACACAGAGACACTGACTGAGTAGACAGGGATCAAGTTAGGAAAGCCCTGATAGAATTAAATCTGGCCAATGATGTCAAAGGCAAAAACAAAGGCTTCTATAACTGTGTCAGTGATAAAAGGAAGACTTGGGAAAATGTGAGCCCTCTCCAGAAGTAAATGGTTACTCTGGATAAGGAGAAGGTTTATGTACCCAATGAATTTTTTGCCTCAGTCTTCATCTGCAACAATGTTAGCGACACTGCCAGAGTTGCAGAAGGCAGAGACTGGGAAAAAGAAGAGCTGCCTAATATAGGAGATGATCATCAAGATCATCAAGGGAACCATAATGTGCACAAGTCCATGGACCTGACGAGGCATTCAGAGGTCATGAAGGAACTGATGGATCAAGCTAAGCTTGCTAAGCTACTATCCATCATCTTTGAAAAGTCATAATGATCCAGATGAGTTCCTAGTGACCTAAAAAAGGAAAACATAAACTCCATTTTTAAAAAGACAAAAAAAAGAAGACCCAGGGAACTAAAGGCCAGAAAGTCTCAGTTCTATGTTCAAAAAAGTAACGGATAAGATCCTCCCAGAAATTATGCAAATGAAGAACAAAGAGGTGACTGGTGACAGCCAACATGGCTTCACTAACATGGCCAAACTGTACCTGATTTGGTGGCCTTCTATGATATTATTACAGCATTAGTGGATAAGGGAAGAGCAACTGATGTCATCTATGTGTATTTGTGCTAAACTTTTGACACTGTCCCACAAAATATATCACAGATTCATAGAATTATAGAATTGGTTAGGTTGAAGATCCCATGGATTTCAGCCCTGCCATGGACAGGGTTGCCACCCTCTAGATCAAGCTGCGCAGGCCCCAAGCCAAGCTGGCCTAGAACACTTCCAGGGATGGGGCATCCACAGTTTCTCTGGGCATCCCATTCCAGTGCCTCACCACTCTGAATAAAGAATTTCCATATATTATTTAACTAAATCTCCCCTCTTTCAGACTGAAGTCCCTTTCCTGTTTATAAGCTCTCAGATACTGGATGGCTGCAAGGTCTCCCCAGATCTTTCTTCAAGTAAAACAAACTCAGCTCCCTCAAACTTTCCTCATAGGAGAGGTGCTCCAGCCCTTGGATCATATTTGTGGCACTCCTCTGGTCACACTCCAACAGCTCCACTACTACCTTATGCTGAGGGCCCCAGGCCTGGATGCAGTACTCCAAATGAAGCCTCACAAGAACAGGGACAAGAGCATGGACAATCACCTCCCATTCCCTGCTGGCCACCCCTTTTTTGATTGAGCTCAGGATACAATTGGCCTTCCAGGCCAAATCTTCCTGCAAGAACATATTGCTAGCTCATGTATGGCTTTTTGTCTACCAGGACCCCCAGGTCCTTTTCCCCAGGGCTGCTCTCAATGACTTCTTCTCCCAGTCTGTGTACATCTGGGATTGCCCCTACTCAAGTGCAATATCTTGCAGTTGGCGTTGTTGAACCTCATTAGATTCTTGTGCACCCACTTCTCAAGCCTGTCCAGATCTCTCTTGATAGCATCCCTTTCTTCTATTGTGTCAACTGCATCACTCAGTTTAGTGTCATCAGGAAAGCTTGCTGAGGGTGCAGTAGATCCCATTCTCTATGTCACTGATAAAGATGTTGAACAGCACCAGTCCCAAGACTGACTCCTGTGGACATCTCTCATGACTGGCCTCCAACTGGACACAGAGTCATTGACCAAAACACTCTGTCTGCAGCCATCAACCAATAATTTATCCACCAAAAAATTCAGCCTTCAAATCTCTATCTTTCCAATTCACAGATAATGATGAGGTATGGGACAGTGCCAAAGGCCTTGCATAACTCCAAGTAGATGACATCAGTTGTCCTTTATTTATCTACCAATGCCATCCATTATATAATGCTACCAGATTAGTCTACCTTTGGTGAAGCTATGCTGCCTCTTTGGATCAGCTCCTCATCTCACATGTATCTTAACATAGCTTCCAGTAGAATCTGCTCCACTATCTTCCCGTGCAGAGATGTAAGGCCATAGCTTCCAACGTCTTCTCTTCTGCCTTTCTTAGAAATGCGACTGAGGTTTCCCTTTTCCATTCAACAGGACTTCATCTAACAGTCGTCACTTCTCAGATGTGATGGAGAGTATCTTGGCAAGCACAGAAGCCAGCTTGATCAGAACCCTGCAATCTGTGTTATCTGGGCCCACAGAATGTACGCATTCACTGTCATGAGGCAGTCTAACTTCCTCTGCTCTTACTGGGAGGAGTTTTGCTCCTCTGATTCCCACCTGAAGGTTCAGGGATGTGAGGTGTGGGAAGCCTGAGTGCCAGTGAAAAAAGAGGCAAAAAAAACCCACTCAGCTTTATTCATATCTATTGATGCCAATTGTCCCTTCTCATTTATCAGAAGGGGCACAATGTCCTCTGCCTGTCTTTTCTGATCAGCGTACCTACAGAACTCCTCCTTGTTATTTTTCACTTTGCTCATCAAGTTCAGCTCCATCGGCGCCTTGATTCTCTGATTCTATCCTTGTATGGCTGGGCTGCATATTTGTCTCTAAATTGAAGAGACATGAATTTGACAGAAGTATCACTTATTGTATAAACAATTGGCTGGATGGTCACATTCTGAGTTGTGGTCAATAGATCAATGTTGAGGTGTGCTTGCAGCCCAGAAAGTCAACTGCATCTCAGGCTGCATTAAAAGAAGCATGACTAGCAGGTTGAGTAAGGTGATTACAGAGGTCTTTCAGTGTCTAAAGAGGGCCTGGGGAAAAGATGGGGAGAAACCTTTTATCAAGGCATGCAGTTGGCAGGTAATGGTTTTAAACTAAAAGAGGGAATATTTAGATTAGATATAAGGAGAAATTATTTACTCAGAAGGTGGTGAAACACTGGTATAGAATGTCCAGAGAAACTGTGGATGCCCCATCCCTGGAAATGACCTAAGGCTGTAACAGACTAAAAAAACACTATCTGTGGTGTGTCTGTAATTGTCTCAAATACTTTCAAGATGAGACCATCACCATGACAACAGGTTAATGGCTGAATATATGGTCAGAGGAGGAATCCCTGTGGAGACATGCTCTGTCCAAAATTCCTCTGTTCCAGCAGAGTTGTTGACAGCACACTTGTTATCAATGAACTTATTGTCATCAAACTTGCTAACGATAAACATCATAAATCTAGCAGGCAAAAAGGATGTCTGAGGAAAGTTCAGGGAAAGACTCCAAGACTCTGATACTTTGAAACTTTGGAACTTCTGAACCAGCACTCTCACAGAGCAAGAACCCCACACACACTTTGGCTGGAACAACACTAGAACCCAGATCATCTCTGTCATAATTTCTGTCTCTCTCTCTCTCCGCCACTCCCTTCTCTCTCTCCCTCTCTCCTGCCCCCTCCCCCCAGCCTTTTCTATCTTTTCCCTCTTAAAGTTGTTAAATAATGAAAGACTTATTTTGATTTCTTATAAAGTCACATAGTTTAGACACAAGGCTTAGACAGGTATGATTTAATAGTGCCAATATTTTTAAGATAATTTTAGTACAGAGATTCTCATTAAAATTGACAATTGTGTTTGGACCTTGAGTGTTGTTTCACACTAATTTAACCAAGAAGATTTGCAAATCTGGTCACCTCTCTCTCCATTCACAAGTAGAACATGAAAAAGGCCATGTTTGAACAATCTGATCTAGTCAAAGGTATCTGTGCTCATAGCAAAGGGGTTGGGACTAGATAATCTTTAAAGTTTCTACCATCCCAAACCATTATATGATTCTTTGATTCAATGACTTTTATGAAGGCAGCTAGGGAGGAATGAAGGCAAAAAGACCTGGATACCACCAAAAAAACCCACATTTACTCTGGAACAGATAAACAGCAGAAACTGGGTATTAGATATGTGTAGATAGAAAAGTTAATTTATGTTTTCTTATGCATATTGGACAAGACATACACAGAAGGCTTGAATGTGAAACAGCAGTGGATTCTCACTGAGTAATTACCCAGCATGTAGCCTCCAAAAGTATGGATGCCCTGTATGCATTGCCTGTGAGTGCGCTGGCTGATAATAAGCTACTTAAGTGTACACAGAGTTTATGATAAGCCCCTCTGTGGGATGCATCTGTTTATTTAGCATATGGGATTCTGAGTGGCACAGATTCTCCCTCCTTGAAGAAAAAGCTGGAAGGAGACTTACGTTGAAGTATGGAGGTCATATTTCCTACAAAGGTCTAGTCACAGAATGCTGTTTTCTTTCAACCTTTATGACATTAAAGATAGAAATACTTGCAAAAGGAAAGTGAAGCAATGCCTTGGAAGTTTCCTCAAATATTCTTGTAGAGTCTGAAAAAGAAAAATCACTGTTCCAGAAAATTGTTTTTATGAGGAAGGAAAGATACAGTAGCTGGCAGGTGCACATAAAAATCTACTTTAAAGGATGGTGTTTATCCATGACATTTTCATTCCCTCACACACATACAGACTCAATTAATCTTGCCATACAAAAAAAAAAACATTCTGACTTCATACATGCAGTTTGCTATTTTTTCAGTGTTTAAAAGGATACAAAATACTGCATTTTTCTTTGGTATAAGATTTTTTCTTCCATATTCTCTAAGTCAGTAAGTTTTGCTGCAGGTCTTACTCAACAACAATTTTTCTGCACTTCTTTCCGGTAGGTTGGTCACTGCTTACAAGAAAGAGCAGCTACAAAGTCCAGAGATGGCACACCTGGCCCTACAGTATGTCACATGGAAATTTATTTCAAAGCATCATTAGTATAAAGGAGCTCTATGTCCTACTGTAATGCTTTAAGAACTTTGCTTGCTTCCAATTTGTCATAACTGTAAAACCAAATCATAAAATTACACTCTTTGTGTTTTCTTTCAAAAAAAAGAGATCAGCCCAAACTTTTGCTGAATCATCTGAAAATCAGCCCTATGCTGCGGAAGTATGATCAGAGAAACACCAGAGGTTGGACTTGTGCAGAATGCACAGATTCTACCCCTGCATCCCCACTTCTGCAATTTGCAAGGAATTAAAAGCATGTAACAAACAAAAATCTGTAAAGCCATTTAAGGTCTTTATTTCCAAATGGAAAATACCTTCATTGTTCATGCTACTACTTTCCTACTGTAGACTGATAAGACGCTACCTTGTGCAGAGGGCAGCATTTTCTTGGATATTCAATATTCCTGTAATTCCCAGAGCCACCTACTATCAGATCATCACTTACCCTTGAAGACCTGCTCATCCCAATATGTACTGACCAGATCTAGGCTGGACCTGTCTTAGACACACAGAAAAAATCCACTTTGTTTTTAAGACAGAAATTACCTCTAACACTAACAAGAATTGCAGTGTTTTGGCTCTTGCCTCTTGGGGAGGTTAGGTCTTCTGCCTATTCAAAAGATCAATGTTTACAGCAGACTTGCACTTAATAAGAAAGTGTCATGGCCCAAAGGAAGGAGGCAAATCTGCCTCTCTTGCTGCAGTACAGAAGGGCTGCAACTCCCCAGCCCTCTGTTCAGCCAAAACACTGCAGTTCATGTCAGTGTTAGAGGTAATTTCTGTCTTAAAAACAAAGTGGATTTTTTTGTGTGTCTAAGACAGGTTCTCCCTACCCAAACAAGGACACTGACCCTTCACCCAGTCATGGGGAACACCTGAGGCTTCCGGTAAAGTAGAGCTAATGTGTAATGGCAGGAGGAGAAGAAACCAGGCAAAGCTGAGAAGATTTAGCACCACATGACAGTAAAACACAGTGAGCATTCCTGCTGCAAGTCCTGTACTTAGATCTGAAAGGATTAATGCAGCTTAATCTGGTGTACAAAGAAGAAATAGCGCAGGTCAGCCCTAGGCCCAGCAGTTGGTGCTCTTACAGAAAGGGGCCTCTGGACATCATGTAATTCCAAACCCTGCTACAGCACGTTCCCTACAGCAGGTTATACAGGAAAGCGTCCCTACAGGTTTTGAGTATCTTCAGAGAAGGAGACTCCACTGCCTCTCTAGGCAGCCTGTTCCAGAGCTCTGTCACCCTCAAAGGAAAGGTTTCCCTCCTGTTCAGATGGAACTTCCTATTGTTATTTCCAACAATTCCAACAAGCCCTTCTGTCCTGCAGCAAGAATTCTATCCAAGTAATTTTTGTCAGGAAGGTATCTCTGATAAAAGCAGATTCTATTCACGATTGCAATGGTGGGCATCCTACAAGCAGGAGTGCATCTGTGGATACAACATGACAGTTTTTATACCCTGTTTCCCCCCTTTTGCTTTCCCCCCTCCCCTGTTTTTCACTGGCTCCACTCCAGGTTCACAATCTTATCAGAAGGTTTACACTTGTTAATTTATTTGTTATCTGGTGTCAGTCCTGTCTCTGCAAGATGTCTCAACACTCTTCTTGTTCATACTGATGTGGTGATTCTCTTCAGACTCTTTGTTAAACAAAAGAGTCCGGAGGGGAGATGCCCAATCTTCCTCAATACCTTCTTCAGGAACTCCTTGAGTTGAGGCATGTAACGAATTGTCCTTTTAATTTGCATAGGATACTCTTGCAATGTGTGTGACATGTATTTTCAATGCTGGCTATACATAAGTTGTTACTAGCTTGTATAAATATATATATATAAAACATATATAAATATATAAATAATTTATAAATAAATATATAAATATATATAAATAATATATATATATATATATATCCTTTAACTCTCTATTCTTATAATTTACTCCATCTACCTAATCTCCATGGATATATATGTATGCATACATACTACTTTACTTATATACTGAGATGTGTTGTTGAGGAAGATTTATCTAGGGGATTAGCAATGAAAACTTATCAGAGAATCCCAATAAAGTAGAAAGGCCCCTGGAAAAGAACTATTAGTTCTAATAAAGGACTCAAATGGTAGCAAGGGCCATGAAATTAACAAAGTTCTTATTTTGTTCTGATGCAGGAACAGCATTCGGTTCCCACACTACGTTTCAGTTTGTTCACTGTCCCTCGTTCTGCCCTTTAGAAATCTGTAAGCACCGGTGAGATCCCTCCTCAGTCTTCACCCGGCTGAACGGTGCCAGGTCTCTCAGCTCCAGGCCCCGCGGCTCTCAGGCAGAAAGGGGGCCGGCCGCGTATCAGGCGGATCGCACATCCACCGGATGAGCCCCGACACCGTCACCCGCGCCGCCTTCCCGCCGTCCTCACCGTTGCTCCTCCAGTGCGACAGGGGGCGCCAGCGCCGCTCTGCTCTCCCAGGAAAGCGCGGCCCCGCAGGAAGAGGGGTGCCATTGGGACACCCTGCTGCCGGCCCCGCCTCTTCCCTGATCGCACGGCCCTCGCTTGGCTACGGTGGGGTGGGGCCGGCCGTTAGCTGTCGGAAGTGGCGGCTGGGAGCGGGTCGAGCCGCTGCCTGTGACGGCCCGCCATGCACCCGCGGCGCCCCGAGGGCTTCGACGGCCTGGGCTACCGCGGGAGCGGCCGGGAGGAGTCGGGCCCGGCCGTCAGGCCCTTCGGCGGCGCAGCGGAGATGGGTCACCGGGTGACCACCCCGCCCGACATCCCCGGCAGCCGCAACCTGCACTGGGGGGAGAAGACTCCGCCGTACGGAGCCGGGACGCCGCTCGGGGCCGCCGGTCTCAACGAGGAGCCCGGCCTCGGGGCGGGCGGGCCCGGCGCCGGTAAGGAAGGGCCCGGGTCGGCAGCGCGGCCCGCTCCCCTGGCCGCCTGTCGTTGGCGGGCGAGGGCGGGCAGGCGGCGGGCCTGGGCTTGGGCGCGCGCCGCGCGGTGCGCCGCGCTGACCTCCGGCTGCCCGCCACGGGCCCGGGGCTGCCTAGCGCCGGCCGCGGCTCCGCGCGAGTAGGGCTGAGAGTGCCCGAGCGACGCGACCTGCGAGTCCTGGCTGGGCGGCGCGTGGTCGGCTCCCCTATGCCCGTGTACACGGTACCTTGCGGACGTGCTCCGCCTCCTGTAAGGGTAGGAGGTGGCTTGGGTCGGGCGGAGTGTTTTGTTGCTTAGTGTTGGTGTTGCGGACTGTCGCTTTCCGGTCGCCCTGTAGTTTTCCTGAAGTGCACGAGGGTGGTTGCACCGATTGTGGGAGGGATGACGCCTGTCGTGCGTGGTGGTGAAGGAGCGGGAGAACTGACGGCCTTTTCCATTTACTGGTATACGAGAGTAGAGACCTTGATAAGCACAGTATCGTTTTACACCAGGTTGAAACAAACCGAAAGAAACTTTCTAAATCTAGGCTGCTGAGCATAGGCTGCTTTAATTAAAAGATGATCTGTAGTAGTTTATATGCACTTAAGCATCAAAGCTCTGTGAACATCTGGTTTAGTTAAAGCTTAGTTTGTTAATGGGTGAATCTTCTTTTCAACTTGCAGTACTCTGGATTTTTAGGGTTGTCTCTGTACAGCCCGGTTGATGAAAGTGCAGTGTCCCACACTGCTTCTTCATAGATATTCCGAATGCACCTTTTCCTGTCCTGTTTACGCCTGGTCATTATGTTAACTCTACATGTTAAAGAACTGATAAGGAGTTGCTGTATCATTGAGTCCAGCCTCTGCAAATGGAGAGTGCCTTATTGTTCCTCTAGGAGAGCTGCTGTGTCTCTGTGAAGCTCCACTGGGACAATCAGTGGTTGTAGCCTGTATTCACCCAGTAGTTTGGACATTAATTTTCAGTTGCACTTGTAGTTCTTCTTAAAACTCTTCTTAAAAGTAGTAGTTCCAAAGTGTAAATATCTGGTAACAAACAGCAGGTAATTGAACCCACTATTCTATTTGCAGCTTTAGTGTTTTTTAGTAACTACTTTTTTAGCAAAGGAGTGGAGTTAGAAAACTGATTTGAAAACCCTTGATGTTTTTTTATCGCCTTTTCTGAATTTTCTCTTTTTACTGTTCTTGGTTTTCAAGTTAATTCTGCCATAAATAGCTAATTTTATAGTTCAGAATTGTTGTAAACCTGTCATGAATGGTTAGCCATTTTATATATTAAAAGGTTCGGTTTTATGAACTTCCTGTTCACTTGCTTTATCTACTGTAGTTGTTTTAAATCTTGTTTCTGAAAGTGTGCACAAATTTAAATGCAGTCCAAAGTACATATATTCTTGGGTGAATCATTTTTTATGTCTTCCCTTGCTGAATTGCCAAAAATGTTGTGGTTTAGTAGCTGTATCTGTTTGAATCAAATACAGCATAAAATAATTTGGAGCTGTTTGTTGCTTTTTGGTGTTTTTTTTTGTTTTTTTTTAATGGTCTGCTTGGCATTCCTCCTCTCTGTGCTATATAATCTATTTTTATTTCTTTCAGAGCAGTTGAACAGGTTTGCAGGCTTTGGTATTGGCCTTGCAAGGTAAGAATTCTGTATTGCTTTCAAGCAGTTGTGATATAGTAAAGCTGTATATTGTTTTATGATCCTCGTGTACGTTACCTGTGTTGTTTTTATGCCTGTAGACTTAAACAGTTGAAGTGCTTGTACAAACCTGCTATTTAAAACCTATTTAGGTTTCTGTTACTTAGTTTTTCTCAGAATTACTCCAAGAGCAGTGAATTTGAAACTTCATTGTAGCAATCTGAGAATAGCATAGAAGTTTATTTTCTTCCTTCTATTAACATATTTAAGTAACGTGAATGTTTCCTAAGAATATGCAAATTTATTCAATGAATGTATTTGATTCAGTAACAATAACCTGACTAGTTGGTCTAATTTTATGATTTTGGTAATACTAACTACAGATAATATTTCTGAAAGTAGTGTATTTAAAGTGTTTAATACTATTTTCAGAACCCAAAATTGTCTAATCTAGGTATTGTGACAAACTGGATATATTTATTTTTTTTTAGAATTCCAGCTCAGTCACGCTCAGATGATGAGATTTTTCTTGGTCACTGTACTGATGGATCTTGTGAAAGGGTGGGAGGTGGCTTTCTTGTCTCAAAAAAAGTAATGAATAAAAAAAGACTTATTCCTTGTGGAATGTGAGATTTGCTTTACCTGAAAAACCTGTGAAACTTCTAAAAGTGCTTCTCTCTTCAGAAAATTGGAGTACGTATGTTAGTTGCCCAGTTAGCTCAGCGTAGGAAACTGTATCTTAAGTCTTTTGTGCAGCTAAGGTTCTTTTGGCTTCTGCTGAAAGTGAAACAAACACTTCCAAATTTATCTGTTTCTTCCCCTAGTATTGTCACCCTTGATGCCTATCAGAACTTCTTTTAACTGATTTGAGGCAGTTAAAGTGAAAACAATCAGGAAAAGACCTGGATGACTTTTTGCTGTTCTGGTGAGGCAGGTTGATTTACCTTGGAGCTGACTCTGCAGGAGCCAGTTAGTCACCTAGAATTAGTGCCAGCAGTGGACCGGAGAGGGGAGGGATAAAGAAGAGGAAATAGGAGTGACCATTTCTGGCAAGTAATGAGTTGCTTAAATTAGGTCATCTCATCTCATGAAATTACCTGTCTCCCTTCTTCCACTGCTTCTGTTGCAATGATTCAGCTTGCTCATTGCTCAGCCTTGTTATTAATGTGTAGGTGGGAGGAAACTGCCAAACATGTTAAGAATTGTTTAATTTCTTTTCAACCTGATGAAGCTAATGAACTCAAGTGAGAGCAGCAAAGTGTGGGGCCATATGTCAGGATGGTATTCATTTCCTTCAGCAGCACAGAGGTGTTGGCGTGTCTCAGGAGTCCTTTGGAACCATGTATTTCAGGTTAATCAAGCATGATGAAGTTTTTTACATCTTGAGTACCAGGGCTTCTAGGACTTTAAGGTGGGCTTGTGGTTTTGGGGAAGAGCTGATGAACGTTGTACCACTGCTGAGACCAGTTCTTCCAGCTTCTGCATTCGCACTACATCAGGTGCTTGTCAGACACTCTGTGATGTGATTCATATCAGAAATCCTGTAAAAAAACACCCACAAAAAAAAGGTTACTTTCTGTCAAGTTAGCTGAGTTGGCTGTGAGAAAGGCTGAATAGGTAGCAACTAGAGTGTGAGGTAAGCTTTGCCTTAGTGGTAGAAGCAAAATATGAATTAGTTCAATAGCTTATGAAACTTCAGGCTTAGTTGTTTGTTTGTTTTCTGCCAATTAATACTTGCTTATCCAGGGTAATATCCCTCTTGTTAAAAATCAGCTCCAAATGGTCAAGTAAGTTGATGGTCACAGATGTTACCTAAAATGCTTAGGCAGAGTCTGGAGGTCTTGATTTTCTTATCCTTTTGCTGGATTTGAATCATGTGCAGACAAGTGTTCTTACCACTTGGATACTTTCAGATGACAAGTTTTCTATGTAACTGTGGCCAGAAATTTTATGTTAAAATTGAGAGATATTTTCTATTGTAGTTTGATTTCAGTACTGTTTCTCAGGTGAGGAAGGGGAATGCTGTTTTGGGGGAGTATGTTTTTCTAATGAAAAAATGTGTGACTGAAATTCAGAAGTAGCGGTTGATGACAGTCCTCTACCCCTTTCTAAAAAAGGTCATGGTTAATCCTGTGATAAGCAGAATGAATATAAAATTGGAAAGTAACCCTCCAATATCCTACCTCTGACTTGTTTCCTTATGGAAAGAATTTTGGTCCACTGCTTTGCCTTTAAAAAACATACATATATACAAGGGCTGCTCCAAAAGTAATGCCTCATATTTTATTGTCTTGGCCTGGAAGACCAGAGGCAGATGTTGACGGAATGGCAGTGGAAGGTAAACCTTCCTACCAGTATGCCGTTATGTTTTGTTCCTGTGTGGCAGATTGCAGCAGAGATCTGAGATGATGGTGACTGACATAGTAACACACCTTTGCTTTGTACACACATTTGAATTCCACCACGTGTTAAAAATTGCACTCATTGACATTCATGGACGCTTGCTGAATGTTTAGTCCAGACTGTAGATAGGAGTACAGTGAGTGGAATATTTCAGCAGTGGTAACAATTATGTGAAAGATGTTCTGGACCACCATATACAGCTTTCACACCATGAAATGAAGAGCGTATCGATTAGCTCATCTGCTAATGATGGTGACTATACTGAAAAACGGCATTTTGTAGCTGGGTATCTGCTCTGTCAAATACTGTTACTGGGCTTTATGCATCTGTAGTTTCCGTGGAAGTAAATAGGTTACTTTTGGAGCAACTTACATATGTATAACATATGTACATTTTCATTCTGAATGTATGTGTTGGGTAGTTTTATACTTGTTCATTTGTAGTACTGGCATAGCCCTTTCAGAATGCCTTCTTCATTTGCAAGGTAACACACTTTTTTTTTTTTTCAAATACTGATCTAATACTGTTAACAAGCCTTTTCTCAAAAATTTACAGCTGCTTCCAATGCTTTAAATACATTTCTCTTTTTTTAAAGCCTATTTACAGAAAATGTATTGGCCCATCCTTGCATTGTTCTGCGTCGTCAGTGCCAGGTATCTCTTTTCTATTATCTCTTCAGTCAGATCTTTTCTGTGCTGTGATATTGTTCTTGTCATATTCTGTAGCATATAACGAAACTTCACAATTCTTTAGTAGTATACATTGTTATATTTCTATTTGTAGTGTGCATTTTTTCTGTTCTAAAATTTAACTTGAACACTTTTTTTGTTTGGGTAATGGAAAATAAGTTACAGCAGTTGAGATCCTCAACATCTCTGAAACTTTCAAACCCAGGTTACTAACAGGATGTTTTGTTTCAAGCATTTTTTTCTGTACTTTGTTGTTTATATTAGCACTGTACACACACTTAAAACTTTTGCTTGTTTCTCTAAATTTCTCTGAGAATATATTCGTATACTGGTCACTTTAGATGACCTTTCCAGAGATGATACCTATTTTGGAAGTGCTTTCTTCTTCAGAGCTGTAACTTCTATGTGTTTATAAAACTGCAATTTTTTATATTTTTAACAGGTTAATTATCACGCTCGGAATTATCATCTCACTCCGTTTACTATTGTCAATATTATGTACAGTATCAATAAGACACAGGTCAGTATTTGGGGTCAGGTTGCATCAGAGTAATTAGTGTTACTACAGCACATTTGTATACTGGCATCTTCGTTTCTTTATGCAGCTGATGATAAGACGTACAGTCATTATTTGGGGGTGTTTATGATCACAGGAAAGTTTCAAAAAAGTAATGATTAATTTCTCTGATGAAGTCTATTATTTAGTGGGGAAGGTTTGTGTATTTTAGAAAGTAAGAGGCCCTCAAAACTTTTTTTCAATTAGGATATTAAAAAAAATAAAAGAAGCTTTATGTGGATAATGACATTGGGTGTTAAGTAATTACATCTGAAGACTGTATTGTATGAATTGCCAGTTCTGCACAGTCTTGTGGGAGGAGAAGGAGGAGAATGGAAATCCTCATACTCAGATCAGAGAGCAGTAAAAATCAGTATATCTTAACATCCTGAGCGTATTCTGTCCAATGATACTGGTGTTACATTTATGACACAGAGGCCTCTAAGGTTGTATGATGCAAGGTTCTTTTGAGTTGAAAAGTCATCTGGTTTGATGATCTTGAAGTTTAACGGTAGAATTGTGACCCCGTGCAGCTTAGGTTTGCTTAGACTTTATGCAAATGAGTAAAATAGTGAAAATGTTACATGTTGCTTCAATATAATTGCGTATTTCAAAACACAGGGTCCAAGAGCTCTTTGGAAAGGAATGGGCAGCACTTTCATTGTTCAGGGCATAACCCTGGGAACTGAAGGCATCATCAGTGAATTTACACCTTTACCAAGGTATCGTGTGGATTTTTATTCTAACAAAATGTTGACTTTTAAGTGTTAGAAATTTAAAATTTTTTTGAGAAATTTGACTTCAGTCAGACATTTGAGTAAATGACTTCAGTATAGTGAGGTTATCTTGGCAAAGATTACTGCAATTAAATAGTAAGACACTTCCTGGAAGCCATATATGTATGTTTGCCTATTGGTCAACTATATAAATAACACAGCAAATTAGTTTGGACTCACCAACCCTGGAGCTATTCAAGAAACATTTAGACATTGTGTTGAGGAACATTGTTTAGTGAGAACTGTTGATGATAGGCAGACAGTTGGACTGGATGATCTTGTAGGGCTTTTCCAACCTTGATGATTCTAAGATTCTATAATCAAAAATTAATAGTCACGGAGATCACGCTAAAGCTGGCGAAGTGATAAAGATGTTTCTTGGATAATATTTTTAGGAAGTGGAAGCATGTTTTGTGTTTAATACTGTTTAAGACTGAATTGACCACAGGGCTTAAGAATTGTCATTGCACTGAGAAAACTGAGTGTTCTCGTTTTTAACGTACATACAGAAACCTAGTACTAAAAGGACATAGTTTTAAGTTGAAGAAAAGATCTGGCAAGAATGATTGTCACGTTTATTACCCCATGCAGTTTTTTACTGGACATTTCAGTAGTAGCGTGCATCACTGAGCCATTACAGGGACATGGAGGTTACTGCTTTTAGAAACAGTGCCACCATAAATGGGGTTAAATAATTTTTAAAGAACAAAGGATGCAGTGAAACATCTTCAATTCTGTATTGCAGCATTCTGCCATTATAGGAAAGGGGCTTGGAAATGCATGTTAACATTTATGTTGCAAGTTGAATGTTGTTCTGTACTAGACAAACTCATTCTGTATTTACAGAATCATTGAAGTTGGAAAAGACCTCTGAGGTCATCAGGTCCAACTGGATGAGAACTGAAGCTGAACATTACAGCTTAGTTTTTAAATTTCAACTATTTCTGACATTTCAGGTAGAAATTTCATTACATCGTAGGTATTTACCAAATTATGGCTGTTGAATGTCACATTGAGCTAGTGTGAGATTTTAGTCAAGTGGACTGTATTTACTATTATCTTGATCTTAATATTCATATCTTGAAATGTGTAACTAGAAAATACTAACTTAATGGTGACTTAAAAAAAAAAAATCCCTTAATATACAGTGCGTGAATTTTATTTTAATGAGTTATGTTAGAGACCAGTCTTGTCTGACTCTGTCAGAATATCATGTCAGTTTTTAGGAAAGAAACAGATGGACGAAAATAACTTCAAGAATTAGAAGGAATGTAACTAATTCAGAACACAGTAAAGAATGTATTTTGGTAAAGAAAGGGTGATATGCTGAAATTTCCACTACTTTCTGAAAATGACTTTTAGAGACTTATTAATAATTAAAAGTCTTTCTACACTACCTACTAGGCCTGAATAACTTTTAAAAGGTTATCTACAATGTATTAACTACACATGTGACAGAAGGATTTCCTATAGAGGAGAGATGCGTCTCTAGACTAACAGTAGAATGCCAGTATGAAAACAGGAAGTTGATACCCATGAAATTAAATACTTGAAAGTAACTGTTCTTATATATAGTACAGTAAATCCTGCTTTACTTTTTAGAGAGCTTTCACATAAATGGAACCTCAAACAGATAGGTGGACACCTTCTACTCAAAGGGTAAATATGGCATTTGTTATTATTATTTAGGCATCAATAGTAAAGCTAGTAATTGTATAGCAGTACAGTCTGCAAGTGTTGTTTCTTGATAGGATGCTTATGGTAATTCTCAAATTCTGACTTATTTGTTTAACAATATTGATTGCGTATCTCAATTTCAGATTTTTTTTCTTTCTGGATTCCCCTGTGTCTTTATGGAGACACAACACTGAATAATTTAAAATATCGGTTTCTTCTTTCATTAGATTTTAATATCTGAGACTTAGATTGGTCTATCATATGAGTAGAATTTCAGGGAAGTTCTGAACATCTTGATTTGTTAGTGTATGTTTCAATATTTGAGTTACTGTCTTATGCATGATTTGGTAGATAACTGCATCTGTTTTCATGTGCATATGCTACTAAAATTGTAATGTTATGACTATAATTGTCATTTGTTTGATTTCTACAGGTTAACACATGTTATAGCAATGCCTTTTTATTCTGCAAGCCTGATTGAAACTGTACAGGTAATTTACATATATCGTTTTGGAAGGTATTATTATCTTCTTCATAAATTAGATTACTTAGAGAAGTGAATCTTTGGATTTGCATTCAGATTTGTTGTAGTAGTTACATTGGTTTTGCTTGAGGCTGTATGTTTTATTAATTCAGGAAAGAAGTGTTATGATGGTTATTTTGGTTGTGCTGTCTTAAGTGGAAATCTAGTATGATAAAGCGCACTTAGACACAATGTTCTAACAGTCTGTATTATCGAAAAGCAAATTACATTTATTTGATCTAGAAGACATATTCTAAACAAGTTATTTCTGTGTAAGGGTTTTTAAAAGGTCTGCTAGGCAGGTTACTGGTATGACCTCTGACCCCTTTGCTGTAATGATTACAAAGATTTTCTAGTAATTCAACTTTGGTCAAAATACCAAGGAGTGCTATTCCTTTAAAAATTTTATCTAGTTCTTCTTTAGTCATCAAAACAAAGTTTAGGAAAGTCTGAATATGTCACTTAGGATACTTGTTCTGGAAGAGTTCAGAGTAAACCATAACACTTATATTTTAGTGAGTTTTGTGTTCCTTTCTTCAGAAACAGTCAAAGCTTAACAACAGTACAGGATAATTCTTTTGGATATTTCCAGGTAATTAGTTGCTTTTGCCATGAAAGTATCTTTTTGCTGCTGATGGCACTCTTAACAGTAAAGTGAGCTCTTGTGAAGGTGATGCAAATTATTCATTCCTGTCATTCAATCATCAAAGTAATCAGTTTCTTTCAGGCAAGTTTGTAACTACTATTAGGATGGATTTAGACCCAACTTTTTAAACCCATAGTTCAGCTGTTGCTGGGTGTCAATGAAATAGGATGTTTTCTGTGGAGAAGAGGCAAAAAAAAAGGTTGATTTTTCTATCTTCTTAGTTTGAGAATGTATTTACATGCTGAAAGGCCTCTTTTAGGTTTCCGTGGAGCCTTCTCCAGGCTGAACAGCTCCAGATCTCTCAGCTTGTCCTAGTAGTGAGGTGTTCCATCCCTTAGATCATTTTTGTGGCCCTTCTCTGGACACACTTTAGTTGGTCCACGTCTCTCCTGTATTGCGGGCTGCACATTTGGGTGCAGTACTCCAGCTGAGGTCTCACCAGTGCAAACTAAAGTGGAAGGATCCATGCCCATTGACCTCCCTGCCACACTGATATAAGCCATATGATTGGCTTTCTGGATTGTGAGGGCACTTTGCTAGCTCATGTTCAGCTTGCCACAAAGAAGTTCCCCAAAATCTTTTTTGGCAGGGCTGCACTCACTCCTTTCAGTGAGGATTGTTATGAACCGTGAACAAGATCTTGCACTTGGTAGACACAGCATGAGTAACAGTGTCGTCCAGGCACTTGAAAGATACCGAAATTTGCTATTAGAAAGCATTGCTCTGAACTTGTGGAGATGGGATGAGAAAAGCCAAGGCACAGACGGAACTCAGTTTGGCAAAGGATGTGAAAAACAAGAAAGGGTCAGAAGAAATAGAAGACATAGTACCTTCTCTGATAAATGGGAAAGGGGCACTAGCAAGAACTATGGAGAAGGCAGCAGTACTCCACAGTTCTTTGCATCAGTCTCCACAGCCAGTCAGGCTTAGCATGCCTCTCACATCCTTGAATGTGTAGGCAGGGAGAGCAAAATCCCTCCCACTTTAAGAGAATCATAGAATTACTCATGTTGGAAAAGACCTTCAAGAAAAGACCATCAAGTCCAGCCATAACCTAACCATACTACCCTAACTCCAACAACCGTTCACTAAATCATGTCACTGAGCAACACATCCAAATGTTTTTTAAACACATTAAGGGATGGTGACTCAACCAGCTCCCAGGGAAGAAGAGAAAGCAAAAGGTGATCTGATGAGATTGAAGGAGTACAAATCTATGAGGCGCAATAACATGCATCACAGGGTTCTGTAGGATTTGTCTGGCGTAGTTGCTGAGCCACTCTCCATCCTATCTAAAAAATCATGGTTGTCAAATGAATTCCCCAGTGTCTGGGAAAAGGGAAACTCACTCCCATTTATAAGAAAGGGAGAAAGGAGGTCTCAGGAAGGTCTAGGATGACTAGCCTTGCATCTGTGGCTGGAAGGATCATAGAACATCTCCTGGAAGCTAGGTTAAGACATGTGAGACAAGGAGGTGATCTGAGGTAGCCAGCATGGCTCTGGATAGAAGAACTGCGTGGTCTGACAGGAATTGGAAAAGGGACATTGGTTTTAAACAGAAAAGGGAGGTTTATATTATGTGGTAGGGGGGAACTCTTTACTTGGGGAGTGGTGAAGCTCTGATACAGGTTGCCCGGAGAACCTGAGGTCACCTATCATCAGAGATGTTCAAAGCCAGGTTGGTTGCAACACTTAGTGGCCTGATCTAGCAGGTGGCAGCCCTGCTCATGGTCACGATGTTGGAACTCAGTGGTCTTTAAGGTTCCTTCCAGACCAAGCCATTCTGTGATGATTGTATGCTTATGAAGTGGGCAAAAACAAGCAAAAGGCCAAAACAGTATTTCCTACAACCTTTTAAACAAGTGATCATCTATGTAAAACTTTGTATGTGAAAGTAATCGTACTGAGATCTGACAGAATTTTAGGCTCAGTTCAGCTGTGTTTAAGTATTTTCCTCAATAGGTGTATCTGTGCTGTATTAAATGTATCATCCAGTTCTCGGAAACATAATGATTGACTTTCTAACTAGAAATGCAAAAGAGTTAGTGTTAGCATCTGTCACTTACTTATGCAGTATCCTTTAGTGCAGGGGACAACTTGAAGCAATTTTTCATTATTCATGTTTTGAAAGAGGACAATTACAAATTATAAGATATGAAGATTAAAAACTGTTGGATTTCTTTCACTAAAAGTTTTATGTTAACTTTTATAAACCATACCATTAACAGTTAGAAATGCTTCATTGAAATAGCTTTAAGAGTTGGGTTGTAGTTGCTAGAGCTTTTGTTCCTTACATTTCAAGCCAGTAGGTGGCACGTTTTGACAAATTTAAGCACAGTCTGAAGTGGTAATAGCAATATGAAGAAGAGATCTTCAGAGTTTATAGTGTATTATTCTTAAAGACTGGATCAAAAAAATATATTTTGAAGTATTCAAATTAGTTTCTCTTTTTGGCAGACCCAAATTAATATTTCTTGTGATAGATTGAAAGTTGTTTTTCTTTGCTAATAACACACAAAAGTGTAATGTAGATCAAATAACTTTTTTTTTTATAAAAAAAAGCAAATTTACTTGAATCTGTTAAGTATGAATGAATAACTTGAAATATCAGTATAGCTGCTTAGACATAGTAGCATGCAAATATGTATTTATCTTAAGATAAAATTCAGCAGAGGTAGGTGTCAGTGTGATACTGAAATGGCACAAGTCTTACCTAATCCATTGTACTTGTAGAGTGAAATCATTCGAGATAATCCTGGCATTCTGGACTGTGTGAAAGAAGGAATCGGCAGAGTTGTAGGCATGGGAGTACCCCACAGCAAGCGCCTCCTTCCTCTAATGGTCTTGATTTTTCCAACTGCTCTACATGGAGTTCTTCACTATGTCATCAGTTCCGTCGTCCAGAAGCTTGTTTTGCTTTTTCTGAAACGAGAGAATTCCCACAGCCTTCCAACAGAGAGCTCCACTTCTGTGCAAAGCATGCTGGATGCGTATTTTCCCGAACTTATTGCTAGCTTTGCTGCTAGCCTTTGTGCTGATGTCATGCTTTACCCACTGGAAACAGTTTTACACCGCCTTCATATTCAAGGGACGCGCACAATCATTGACAATACAGACCTTGGCTATGAAGTGCTTCCGATCAATACTCAATATGAGGGAGTGAGAGACTGCATTAATACTATAAAACGTGAAGAAGGAATGCTAGGTTTTTACAAGGGATTTGGAGCTGTTGTAGTACAGTATACCTTGCATGTGGCTGTTTTACAGCTCACCAAAATCATTTACTCAACACTGCTTCAAAATGTTTCTTAATCTGTTCAGGTGTGGATTTAGCACTGTGGACATGATACTGTTGTACCAAATTATTGAAAATTAAGTCAAAAATGAAGTTGAATCTACTCTGTGGATTCTCCCTACATAGTAAAGCTTGTTTTAAAAAATGCAAACTTCTAAATGTAGTTCAAAAGTACAATTTAAATTGAAAATAATAAACAAATTAAATATAATATGCAGTCGTGCACAAGGGGATCAGATTTCAGATATGACTGGAATTATTTACTTATCAGTTAGCTGAACTAAGGAATGGATATGAGTTTACAATCTCTGTTATAGAAACATCACACCTGATAATTTGGACTGCTAGGCAGTTAAAAGAATTTTTTTTCGTAAGTTGTAAGAATTTTGAAGTGAGAGATGACTTTACTGGTCTTTTTAAAGTGTTTTCAGCTTCACTTTTAATGGACCTGTGAATAAAATAGAACTGTAAAAGTAACTTAAATAGACACAAATCACTGAAATTACAGGTATGTAGACATCTTATTTTGCTGCAGTGTAGCAGAAGATGAATCTTTTGCTTCATAAAAAATAACAAAAACTTCTTTGGGGATAAAATTTCACAGAATGTAATATGTAGCTGTCTTATAGTTTGTTCACAAAGCTTACAGTATCTAAAGCGTGTGAATAAAGCACATTAGAAACCAGTGTGTGCATGTGTAAGAGCCATTCTTAGTCAACTTTCCACTTGTAACTTCAGTTAAGTTTCATTCTGCTACTTCATCTAACAGTAGAATAAGCTTTCAAATGTAATAACTGTCAGTGTTCAAAATACACTGAAAGTGTAAGAGATTAACTGGCTATTTTTAGAGTTCCTTTTGTTAGATTGGAGGAGTATATACAAAATTACCTGCTTAAAGTTTAGCACTGATGTCCTTTGCTTAAGATCTCTGCTGGATTAGATATTTTTGTGAAGCAGAACAAAATCAGTTCATGTGCAAGTAACTACTGAAATGTAACATTTTTCCCTCTTCCCCCAATAATTAAGGCTGTTGGTCTGGAAATTAGTTTTTATTGTTCAAAATAGGTTACTCCTTTGTTTCATCAGTAAATGTGATGAAGATTTGGGGAGGGCGGGGTAATGGCAGGATGGTTTTAGCAAATACAGCATGTGGAGAGTCACTTCTAAATTACGTGAAAGGTTATTAACCTTCTTCACATTTTATTGTGGCAAGTCTTTGAATACTGTAAATTGATGTTCATTTAATCTTTAAGCATTGTATAGTGTTTACTGTTATTGAAACTAGTCATGGCTAAATAATGAAGTGTTGCTATTCATAAGCTCTGACTTGAAATCAGTTGCAAGTCTGCATTATTAAAGGAACTTTCATGTCTTTTAAATACATAAGTGCTGAAGTGGAAAGTGTAGTGAAGTTGGGAACTGGTTTCATTTTGAAATATTGTTAATTGGAAATCTAGTGTATAGAATGGAAGCAATCAAATAAAATGAGAATTCACTAAATATGTTGAAGTAATTCACTGGAGAGGCAGACAAAGGAATACTGGTTTGTATGTTATATTTTGTTGCATATACTCTCTAGTGGCTGTTTAAAATTGTTCAAGTTTCCAAAGTGCAATTATACATTGAATTAAAACTACATGCTAGATCATAGGTAAAACACTCTAATTTTAGGGTGGTTTTTTTTTATTATTTTTTTTAAAATTTCTGTGAATATGAAGAGTGAACCATATCAGGGAATCGTCCAATTAGGAAAGGCAGGTCATCTAGTCCAGGTTCCTGCCCTGTAACTAAGGGCATGTTGGAGACCAACACTGCAGATCAGTCTATGGCATTGGAAAAGAATGTTTTTCTAGGAACAGAAAGGCATTTTGTCATATAATCACATGCCCTCCATTTTGTGTAATCTCGCAGAGAAAAGATAGGACTGTTCTGAGAACTCATGGTATATTGTGTTAGAATGTTAACTTGTATCAAAGTATCATACCTGCTCTCATTGCCAAGAGTTTACAGTTCTACTTCACTCTGCCAGAAAAGGGTGTAGCGTTAAGGAGGATGAGAAGGTGCTGTCTACTTTCTGCGACTGTTCTGTAGTGGCAGAGGAGTTTGCTTTAGGCTGTTAATTTTGGTCCTCTTCCCATCAATTACAAATAATATATTTTGATTCTTAATTTGCATGTGCTTTACATTCCAAAAAAACTCTTTGCAATTTTTAGCTTTATCTGAAGTCGAATTCTTATGAAGAAATATGAATGATCTTTTTAACCTTTTTATTATATATTGTAAATATTTCCATTTCATCTTAAATCTGTTTAGGAGAACAAGTACACAGTTGTTTATCCCAAGTGTGTAAGCAATCAGTGGCTTTAGCATAGGGTGTTACTGAAAACTAAAATACTGTTATAGCAAGTGAGTTCAGGTTTTTGGAATATGAAAAAACAGTGCATTCTCTTCATACTGATACAAACTCAACTACTTTCTTATGTTGTTTTTTTTCATTTTTTAAAGTGCTGATTTTAAGACAGTGAATATTTCTAAAGTATGACTCAATGTAGCATTCCCACTCAGAGGAGAATTATTTGGCTTCTTACCGATGTGTACATTGTAAAGAGCAAGCTTTGATGTGAGGTGGCTGATGATTGATAAGGCAGGAAACTTTCAGAGGTTACACCACCTGGAAACCATTACAATTATCTGCCTGTGTTGTTTCATAAGACTACCTTTCAAATCAGACGTATGTTTGGCTCTATTAGAACAGACTTTTAGGTCTTACCATACAATGGTTTGGGTTGGAATGGACCTTTAAGATAATCTAGTTCCAAACCCCCTGCTAGAGGTGCGATATTGATACAAGTGCTACAAGTCATGGTGAAGTGCTGTGGTCTTCAGCAAGATTTCAGATTCATTCCTTTTACCAGTTCTACTTTGTTGCACGAATTGATCTAGCTCTGGGTCCAATTTATTATACTTGAAATGTGGGGTGTATTTTACTGATGTATGCATAACTTAAGACTATCAGATTATATACTTCTTTCAGCTCTTGTGAATCTAGCATCAACTTAATACAAGTACAAGACAAGCATTTCAGCTATTGCACTTATTGCTGCTTGTTCTATCTGAGCTGATCCTTAGGTTGTCACAGTCTCATTCACAGTGTTTCAGCTACTACATGATGACATAAATCAGGCTTGTCTTTACATTAATATGCAATTTCTTGGTTGCTATATGTATATTTCTTGGTTGATTTTTGTTGGTATAATTAGGGGCTAGCAGTGGTCCAAATATTTACCTTTTAAAGAGATCTAAGGAGGAGAGCTCACGTAACAATGGTTTTTGATTGAAGTCTGGAGAGCAGCATATAATGGCAGCATTCCCTCTCCTGCATGGGAAAAGGTGGTGATAACAAACTGAGTAAACCATTACTCTGGGTTGTTTTAAAAGATAAAATGCAAACCTGTAGCAGGGGGAGAAGAATGTAAGATCTCTGTTTAATAAAGAACTGGTGTCATCTGTTTTAAAAGCAAATCTAGTTTTAAAGAGGTTGGTAGAGGTTTGTATTTTCAGACAGTCTTTATATCGTCAAAAAATAGTTGACTTTATACTGGTCTCTGCAATTTGGCAGGAAAAAATTGTAGGGTGGAGAAGAAATGCTGAAAATTATATGTAGAAATTGTCCAAAAGTGCTGATTTAAGGCAGTAGAAAAATGGTTGTAGTTTCGCCAAATCAGTGAAACCAAAGTACAGCAGTCCATTATCTATACATCTCCTAAGTTAGAATCACAAAGCGTTTAGGTCTAATGTGCCTTATTTTCCCTGGTGAAAAGCAGCTGCTTCAACTTTTTCAGTACAAAACAGGGAGCTGCATCATCTTTTCTAACCAAGACAACCTTTCGGAGAATGTAAATAATACTGCAGTTATGCATGTTTAATACTGCAGTTATGTTTGTTTGTTTTTTTAATTCAGAATCTTAACTGGCTGTGTTATACTTACTGCCTCTGGCAATTTGATCTGGGTGAGATGTTGTATCGGTTTCTTCTCCTTGGAATAGAAGTGTAGAGAGTATGACCTAGCTTGCTAACACAATAACATTAAAAAGGGTTGTTTTGCTGTTATCTCAAGTTCAAAGTTTTGCTCCTGTTTAAGTCTTAAGTTTTTCAGTAAGTCCTGGTCAAAAGGATGTGTTGGGGAGGTATTTACTCATTTCTCTCATCTTTGCTCAAACTATTCTTGTAGCCAGCTGTTCTTAAAATTGATGTTCCTGAATGTTGTTGATTCTAGGGTCCATCCAGAAAAGAAGAGCAGTAGAGTATAATTCACTGAAGATTTTTGGATCCTGAATTTATATATGCAGTATATGAGCTTTCAAGTAGGTTGTGTCCTATACTCAACTACATGCCTCAGTATATGTTCCAGAAGATCCCATGTGTACAGTTGCTTTGGACTTTGGCTCCTCACTCATACTAGCTCTGTTCAGTGCTATTTAAAGTCTGCATATACCTTCAATGTCCATTCAGACTGCAGATGTATTTTATGGTCCATACAGGCAAGGTAATCAGTCTAAACCTGTGAAAAAATACAAACACAGGCAGGACTTTTGAAGAGCCTTACCCATGGCGTAACTTCATGTAAGCAAAATGAAGTGGGGGGGAAAAAAAAAGAAGGCATTGAGAGAGGATTCTGAAGCTGAGTATGTACTTACCAATGTGAGCACCTTGGCGAGGATGTATGTGTCAGTTTAATTTATATTAGAGGGAAGAAGTATTTACTTCATAGGAAGCAATTTTCTTAAAAAAGACTTTATGTTCTTTTCCTAAGGTTGCTCTTTCATTTTCTGTCTCTTTTCTATATATCATTTCTGTGCCTCTCTACTTAACAGCTCATCCTCTGTCTATTTCAGTTCATGCCTACCTCTGTCTCCATCTTGTCTTTTCTTTCTCTTTGGTTTTGTATCTGCCTTGTCTACCTGTACTGTTTATATCTTGTCAGTGATATCTCTCCTCCAAGTATTACCTTTTCTTTGCGCTTTCTTTGCTCTAAAATGCCTTGCCTGTATTGCACAAGCAAATAGCTGAAGGCCACTCCAGGTACTCAAACATGTTTATTACGTTGTCCATTGCATGTCATAGAGTAGGTGCCGAAAACTACCAACAGAATATGCAAACTGCACTTTGCAGTAAGAAAGTAATTTATATTTGACATTGGTGAATTCATGGGGTGAGGAATCCTCTCAAAATACATCAGATGGATGAGCCTGAGAGTCATGCAGTTGAGTAAGTCTGAAATATGCTCTGTTGGTAGTTCTCGTTATATTTTCTAGAGGTGTATATGTAGGGATTATAACAAACTATATACAAATACAGTAACTGTTTAGGGGACAGGTGTGCAAGTGGTTAGACTTTGTTTCCCATTCTTTGTAGTTCATGAAGCAGCTATCTGAACAGTGCCCGTACAGTGCCTGTACAGTGTTTCTCAGTGATGGTTCTTAGTTTCACAGCTGAAGCTAAAGAACCATTCATTAATAAAGGAACTAGTACTGGCCTGTAGCTGGTATGGGTTTGTGTCTGGGATTATAAAGATTTGATGTTGCTACGGAAATGCTTCCTATGCCTTTAGTGGCAAAGATAAATGTTCTCATCTGCCAGTTGTTGTTACACTTGTATTCTATTCTTAAAATCAACAGAAAAGTGAGAATGAGAAGTTACCTTTTGTGTGACTTCACCTTCCAACAGCAAGCATGTGGTGGACAGGGATTAGAATGCTGTAATTTTTTTTTTGTCTCTAGTTGCTTTTTCAGGTCTATATGACTTGCATGTGAGTACATCCTTTGATGACTTTGTACTTAGTTGAGAGCCTCTTGGCTTACTGCAGCTTGCTGGGTGGTCGTAGGTGTACTTGGCTTTGCTGAGCAGTGTTTTCTGTCTTCTGTGTATTTTTTTTCTCTTTTTCCTGCTGGAGTTCTGGCAGAGCACCTTAACAGCTGGATACTCTTCAAGTACCGGAAGCACTATCTGACGATTAACAGCGCACTTTGTCCAGACTAAGCCACCGCTGGAGAATTACAAGGATGTTTACAGTAATGTAATCGTATTAGGTTATTAGGCTAAGCAGAGCAATGTTGTAATGCTGCTCAACTGCTATTTTTTTGGCAGTTCTATTTCTGTGTAATCCTTAAATGAGTGGTTGTAATTAGGCTTGAAAGTGATTTAGCCCCAGTTGTTGACTTGTCACATAGCTAGTAACAAATTACCAATGCTAAAAATGAGTAATATGAAATATTTAATTCTGGCAACGTAACAGGACGATTCTTTATTGTGAAAAAGAATGTCATGTTGTTTGGTTACCTCCAAGCTCTTCATTGTTGCATTAATGTGAAGATTTCTGAAGAAGAATGGTGGGTATCTGTTATGAAAATCTTGAAATAATATTTTTATTTTCTAATCCTACAAGCCTTTGTTTTATCACAAAATATTTAAACTCTCAACACTCGTTTAGACTTAGGGGAAACAGTAACTTTCAGAAAACTGATGAGTGTCTGTCCATACCACCACATTCTCAGCTTCCTTGGTGGCTCTTCTGATGCTTATTTGTGTCCACTGATAAGTTCTTCCCATCACTAGGTTTTTGTTGCAGCAAATATCACAGGATTTTTGTCATCCTCAAAACTGAGCATTGTGAGCATAATATGTTTAACTGAAAGCTGTCTGTCTGTTTGTAGGGCAGGACACATGGGAGAAAAGGTTCCTGTCTCTGAAGGGAACAAAATAAGGCATAGGCCAAGAAGATAAATTAGTTCTATATGATGGGTGGAAAATGACTTCACCTCCAAAGAGAGCTTGTTTGATGCTAGGCAATAAATTTACTTAGGCAACTTTGGTTCAATTCTGCACATTCAGTGTTCTTGTGAGGCCCCATCTGAAGTACTGTATCCAGGTCTGGAGCCCTCAATACAAGAAAGACAGAGCTGTTGAAGAGGGTCCAGTGGAGAGCCACAAAAGATGATCAGGGGACTGGAGCACCTCCCCTTTGAAAACAGGCTGAGGGAGCTGGGCTTGCCCACCCTGGAGAAAAGAAGGCTGTGGGGTGAACTCATTGCAGCCTTTCAATACCTAAAGGGAGCCTAAAACAGGAGGGGAGTCAACTCTTTGAAAGGGTAGATATCTGCAGGACAAGGTGAAATGGTTTGAAGTTGAGGGAGGGAAGATTTAGGTTGGATGTGAGGGGAAGTTCTTTACAGAGAGAGTGGTGAGGTGTTGGAACAGGCTGCCCAGAGAGGTTGTGGATGCCTTGTCCCTGGAGGTGTTCAAGGCCAGACTGGATGGGGCCCTGGGCAGCCTGATCTAGCATTAAATGTGGAGGTTGGTGGCCCTGCATCTGTCAGGGGGGTTGGAGATTCATGATCCTTGATGTCCCTTCCAACCCTGGCCATTCTGTGATTCTGTGACATGAAGACTCGCAGAGAGTTGCATCCTCAAAAGCAGCAGTTTTGCTAAGAACAGTGGATGAGAAAAATGCTGAAAAGCTGTCAGTTATGTGAACACAAGCACTGAATGAGGCAGGAGATTGTTGCAATTCTGGAATTCATGTTAACAGGAGGGAAAGACAGCTTTAACTCCTGCCATTTTCTATATTTCAGTGTTCAGTTTGTGAATCTTAGTATTTTTGAATGCACAGCTCACAAAGGCTTGTGCTTTGACTGTGTAGTTGACTGTCTTTTTTCTTCTCCTGAACAGTTCCATCTAAATAACTCCATAGGCTCCTCTTCTTGAGTTGTGTGCTTATATCTGCCTACTTCAAGAGCACCCTTGAAGAGCTTCATTTAGAAACTCAGATTAAGTATGACACATTTACTACAAACCTTTGCTGTAGTATTTGTTTGTGATTCAATCAGTAAGTCCATGTAACTAGAGAAAATGAGTACACATAGTTATGGCATGCATTGTCAAAGCAAGAGAAAGTTGGTTTACATCAACTAAAGTAAGCACAGAGAGTATCCTGCTCGTTAAAACAATCCAGTCAGTACTGAATGGTTTCAGTATTGAGCAATCAGTTTAGTATTTGGTAATAGTGGCTAAGTTGCATCTATTGCACTTATCAAAACAAATTTTAATAATATGCAGTGTACAAGCCAAAAGGAATAACTAAAGCTATGTTTTCATACCTATGAATTGAATGAAAACATTATGGTGCTTGCATACCTATTCTCTGCTATTTTTCAGCATTCCTCTTCTTTAAGTTGAGAAGTCTAAAACTCAGTCACATAGAAATAACACAGCATACATATGTTAGAAGAAAATAGATTTTATTTTCAAAATGTAATAGAAAAATGCTAACAATTCCTAAAGAAAGAAGCTTGACAACATTTTTCTGAATATATTACAAATAGAAATTAAGGCACTTAAACATTTTCTGTCTTAAATGCGGCTACCTGTAACTTCTTACAGCTTTCTACAAATACTAAAATGTGAGTCTTTGCCATTAAGAAAACATGTAAAATACTTAAAATGTGTCCATATTTGCACATTCCCAGGTTCATCTATAGTCAAGATTCACATCAAAAAGTACTACTCCAGATGATGCGCATGTTACATGATCCCCAATTTAAATTACAACAGTTCCCTTTAATATATCAAATTCTAAATTTTGTCCCCATATTGTCTCACTTATGTAACACTGAATAAGCAGGGAAAATGTGGCTCGTGTGAGTCCTTTTCAGCTCACTACTGGTGTGGGTTTTTTTTTGGGGGGGGGAGGGAGGGACTGAGGGGTGGGGAAGATTTTTTTTAATAGGAATATTATAACTTGTATGAAATAGGGCTCAGCACTTAAAAATAGACTAGATATTTAAGGGTATATATGTATGTATGTTTTTTTTTTTTTAAATATACACAACAGAATATTTTTTTAACAAATTTAACAAACTTGTTTAAATTATTCACAAGTATTTTAAGTTCAAGATTAAGTATGATCTTTCATATGTAGGTAATTTACAAGAACTGTGGTGCAAGTATTTTAACAGTACTTTCTCTTATTGGCTTCTGTTGAAAATCTTGAAAGTCTCTGATTTGCTCACAATTTATTCATGTATGCATATCATTTCCAATTCTTTTTGAGGGGTGTCTGGTGGCTTACAGGAAAGTTAGCCATGTCCATGAAGGTGACCATGTTAACTCTACAAGCAGCATCTAAATACAAAGAATAAGAGTCCTGGTTGCAGTCACCTCCAACAGTGAGATGAGTATTTCAATCATTTATAAAGTTTCACACAGTGAAACACGTCAAGAATTTTAATGGATTTTAATAGATATTATGAATTTTAATGTGTTTTAGATGAACTGCAAGGGTAAAGTCAAGTCTTCAAACTGACTTTAGACTCCTATGTGCTTGTTGGTTCTTGCCTGCAACAGCTATTACTTCATTTCTATATTTCTTTACCTCATTCTAGCCTGAAGTGCTTCACAACTGCTCTTATTATGTCAGTATTCTGTTTGCTGAAAACCAAAACTAACCATGTACAAGGATTATCCCTCAGCTACGTCAAAAAGGTTATTCAACTTATCCATCACAGGTACTGGGTGGTGTTTGTCCAACTGTGGAATCACATTCTACAACAGAAGTATGTCCAAGGATACTGAAACCTGATATGACTCATTTTTTTTCAGTGTGAACGTTAGATACTAGCAATTCAGTTTATGCACTGTGAACTATCACAACTGCTAGAAGACATAATTGCATTTTTGTCACAGACTGCCATCCCTTCCCCAGACGTGTACAGCTCACACACACATGAAAGTAATAGCCTGCTAAAGATGTTGGGAAATTTTCTGACTTGTGCATTAGGCAAGTCTCAAACTGCATTTATCTTAGAGTCATTAAGGTGGGAAAAGACCTTGAGGATTTCTAGTCCAGCCATCAATTCATCATCAGCATGCCAACTAACCATGTCCCACATGTTTTTGAAGACTTCCAGGGGTCTCTGTCTGAAGACCTCCACCTCTGAGCAGCCTGTCTCGATGTATTACCACACTTTCTGAGAGAAAGAGATTTTTCCGAATATCCAATCTGAACCTCCCCTGGCACAACTTGAGGCCATTATCTCTCTTATCCTATTATAGTTACCTCCACCTTGCTACAACATCCTTTCAGGAAATGGCAGAGAGCGACAAGGTCTCCCCTGAGCCTCCTCCAGACTAAACAATCCCAGTTCCTTCAGCTGCTCCTCGTAAGACTCGTATTCTAAACCATTCAAACAGCAGAAATGTGCTTCTCTGGACATGCTCCAGCACCTCAATGCCTTTTTTTTTGTAGTGAGGGTCCAAAACTAAGCACAGTATTAAAGGTGTAGCCTCATTGCTGAATAGAGATGGTCTATCATCTCCATAGTCCAGCTGGCTGCACAATTTCTGATACAAGCCAGGATGCCAGTGCCCCCCTTCTGGACACCTGGGCGTATTGCTGGCTCATGTTCAGGCTGGTGCTGAACAGCACCCTTAGATCCTTTTCCTCAATGCAGACAAATGCTGTAGTCTTCATTCTTTAATTTGTCCTCAATGTGTTCCAGGGGGAAAAAAAGTCAATCGTCGCTTTTCTAATAATTACTAATTCTCAGGTCCTACTCAGATTCTCAGATCATAATTCACCACAACCAGAGTTTCCAGCAGAACAGAGAATTCAAGAAAGATGCTTAAGTCATTCATTTTAATCACACCACATGCTTTTCAGTTCAGATGGTACAGTCTTGTTCTTCACAAGAACACTTCAGTTTCTAAAGAATACATAATATTGAAAAGATTCATGGAATAACTCAGCTTCCTACAGGCATCTGCAGATCTTTTAACCCAATCCAAATTGTCAACAGTGACACCAAATCAAATGGCTCAGAACTCAACTCAGCCAAGTTGTGAAAAGCCCCAAGGACAGACTGAGCAGTCTTTCTGGGTAACCTTTTCCAATGCTTGAGCATCCTCACAAGGTTATCTTAACTCTATAAAGCAAGTTTTCCATTTGCTATGAAACTCTTCTAATACAAATTCAATTATTTCAATAAAAACTGGGGGAGAATTTTAAAAGGTACAATGCTTATAATTCCTACTGTGGTTTCCATGACTTTCTGTGCTGTAATCAAAGAATTATTTCATAACAGAAGAACTGATTAGTTGAAATTGCTGACTTCAATTATCATATCCAACTCAGAACATAAAAACTCTATGAAGACAGTAAATAAGTTATCATAACAAAACAGATGAGATCTACATTACAGTTTTGAGTCTGAAGAATTTCTGGAGATCAGACAAGATAGAAGTGTTTGGCTTTTTTTTGTTGTTAGCAACTCATTCAACAAGGAAAAAAAAAAACATTTTTACACAGTCTCATACTGACTCTGTAAAATTAGTACTTCCAATTGAACAGTTTTGTAGGATAGCATGTTTACAAAAAGAGAATAAAAATACATGAATATTTCAAGGTGTGTGGGCTACTCCAAAACTAATGCTTCCTATTTTATTATATTGGTCCACAATACCAGAGGTGGATGTTGGTGGTATGGTAGTAGATACTGAACCAATATTTCATTTGTCGCCATGTGACAGATGACAGCAGAGGGGCAGCCTGACAAAATGGTGTCTGACATGGGTGTGTCATTTAATTTCTTTACCCCAAAGAAAGAAAGAAAGAAAGAAAGAAAGAAAGAAAGAGAGAAAGAGAAGGTACCCACTGACTTTCATAGACGGTACCCACTGACTTTCATAGACACTTGCTGAACATTTGCAGAGACCAAACTGTGAATGTGAGCACAGTGAGTGGTGCGTTTCAGCACTGATGACAGTGACAGGAAAGAGCAGCCATGTTCTGGACAGCCATGCACAGCTGTCACACCACAAAATGAAGAGTGTCTCCATTAACTCTTCAGCACAGATTGGCAGATTACAAGGTCACAAGCAGGGTACTGTGATCTGAATATCAGTTTCAATGCATTGGAAACAATGGTTGCAGTGCTGCAATTTCACAAAGTTTGTGCTGGGTGGGTCCCACAAATGCTCACACAGGAACAGAAAGAATACCATATGCAAGTTTGTCGGCACCTACTGATCAATGTGAGGCAGAAGATGACAGTTCCCTGGATCATACCATTACCTCTAACAAGACGTTGTGTCACCACTATGAGCCAGAGTTGAAATGGTAGTCAATGGAGTGGTAATGTGAATTCCCCATTGATGAAGAGTTCAAGAAGCAGCCCTCAGTGGGTAAAGTGATAAGCACTGCCTTTTGGATAGGAAAGAGTTGATTCTTCTGGATTTCTTGGAACATGGACAAGCCATCATCTTTGACTGCTATATTATGATGCTGACTAAGCTGAAGGCTTGAACTTCCAGAATAAAGCCACAGAAGACAAACTGTAGGCAACACGGTAACACCAGACCCAATGCTAGTTTGAAGACCATACGCTGCCAACCTTGTCTGGACTATCTTATCGCACACACAGTATAGTCCAGATTGGCACCTTTTGATTTCTGTCTGTTCAGGCTGATGAAATAATGTACTGCATGGACAATATTTCCTAGTAATAACACCATCATAACAGCTGTAAAACAGCTGGTCAACTCTGCTGGTGCAGATTTTTGAAACCATGGCATGCAGGCTCTTGTTCATCACAAACGAAAATGCAAAGCTAACAGTAATGACTATGTTGAAAAACAGTGCTTTGTAGCTGAGACTTTGCTCCATCAAATAGTGCTATTCTGCTCTTTCTATCTGTCATGGTTTCCTTAGAAATAACTAGGTAGCATTACTTTTGGAGCAATCTATGTAAAACAGTAACTTCCAGGAAGAGTTATAGGACTTACAACGGAGGCTAGATTTAGGGTTGGGTTTTTTTTTCCAGATTATATTAATTTACTTGGCAGGGGTGAAATGAATCTAATACTGAACTATAAAGTTATACTTCAGATGAAACTCAGTGTATTTACAAACAATAGATGAGCAGAAATAACAAAGTAAAAAACTTGACAGAATTCACCATCAGACAAGGTTGTATATTTTAGTACAAAGTATCAAGTAGGTCTTAATTAGAAATAGACTGCAAAATTCCTAAATTGCACTTCTAAACAGAGTTCACGCCCTAAAGATTTTAAGCCTGTAAAATACTTATCCAAACAGATAGGTGACAAGAGAGTTTTTGGGGTGTGTGGTGCTAATTACTGTGGTTAATTTTACTGTTAAAGGATGCTGTTGTATGGCAACCATGGACTTGCATGGAGTCTGCACACAGTACACGTTTCCTTCATGCAGAATGCTGCAGAAGCCATTTGTCTTAGTGTTTGGTTGAAGTAAGCGTAGACCCTTAAATTTGCTCAACTCAGTCGCAGCACAAGTATCTGCATTACAAAAATCAAAAAAATAATTATAATTCAGTTAGCTTTACAGAGCCATGAAGAAGAAATCGGGAGGAGGGGGAATGGCTGTTTACAAGCATGGACACTGATAGGACAATGGGGAATGGTTTTAAACTGAGGCAGGAGAGGTTTATCTTAGATATTAGGATGAAGTTTTCACTCAGAGGGTGGTGACACACTGGAACAGGTTGCCCAAGGAGGCTGTGGATGCCCCATCCCTGGAGGCATTCAAGGCCAGGCTGGATGCGGCTCTAGGCAGCCTGGTCTGGTGGTTGACGACCCTGCACATAGCAGGGGGTTGGAACGAGATGATCATTGTGGGCCTTTTCAACCCAAGCCATTGATTCTGAGCTGGACCTGTCAGCAGCAGCCTCTGTGTGTGCCTGGACATCCTCCCTGCCTGCCCCTCGCGTTGCCTCTCATGCCTGGGCACTGCGCGATGCCCTGCAGCCCCATTGCTGCCTTCAGGTACCACCACCGTTCCCCCCACCTTTAGGGGCTGAGAGCTGCCCCCTGGACAACGAGCACAACCTCTGCCTCCCAGTTGGTGCTCAACAGGCCTGGCTGCTCCTGAGCACCTCAGCCGCTTCCTCTGCCCTCTTCTTCAGGGGTGGCAATGGCAGGAGGGTACCATCCCACACCTGGACAACCCTGAAGGAGGGGGCACTGGCAGCAGTTATGGTGATGTTGACCATCAGTGAAGAGGAACTGACTGAGGAGGGGAGGGTTTTTTTGAGGGGAGGGATGGGGCCGGCGGGGCAGCCCTGGAATATGGTCCTTTGTGCTGCCCCGTCTGCCCTGCAGGTGGGCACGGGGGGCTGGGGGGCTTTGGGGCTGCATGAATGTCTGCGGGCAGAGGTGTAGCAAAGTGAATACAAAACATTTAATAATTTAAAGTAATTTAATGTAATTTAACATACTAGAACACAAAGTAACATAAAATATCATAACATAACGTAACCTAATGGAGTCCCACACTGTCCCCATCCAAGGTGTTGTTGGTGGACAGCCCAGGTTTGGAGGGGTAGGGCTGGGGCCAGTGCTGGTGCCCCTGGAGCACTGCTGCTGCTCTGTGCGCGCTGCGGAGGCCGGCGAGGAGCCCAGGGCTACAGGTAGCCGTATTTGTTGGCCATGGCCATGTTTCCTGCTGCAATACACGGGCTGGTTTCTGCAGACGCTCCCATTTGTGCTGAGCCCACCCAGCACCGGCGTTTCAGTTCTGGAGCATCCTGGCCTTGCAGCAGCTTTCTCATCGTGGCTTGGATGTTGCCACTGCGCTGCTGGTGCCCACTGGTGGTGCAGGCGGGCGCTGGGCACTCAGCTGAGTGATCATCCACAAACAGACCATCCATGTGCGGGACCTCTGTTTTGGGTGCCACTTCTGCAAGAGGAAGAAAATCCCCACAGGGGTAATGCCAGCTTTTCCACGCCCTCTCGGTGCAAACACCCCCCTGCCAGCTCTGCTGCCCCCAAACTCAACATTGTTCATCCAACTCAGGAGGTCATTGATGTCACTGATGTCTGCCGGGATGTCTGAGCTCATCGCTGCTGGAAAAACAAGAACATCCCCAGTGAGGCAATGCTATCTTTCCCACAGCCATCCAGTGTGGGCAGCCTGCCACCCTCTCTGCAGTCCTCAAACTCACCACCTGACTCCAGTGCTGGGGTGCTGCAGGTGAGCGGAGCTGTGGCGGGATGGGGGCACACAATGGTGGCTGCTGGGTGCCCCTGGTCCTCTGGGAGCACCACAGCATCTCCAAAGGGCTGCACCGCCTGCTCCCTGCTGGTGATCAGAGTGCAGGGCACGGGGAGCACCTGCTGCTGCACTGGCTATCATTGGAGGACTGTTGAGGGGCCGGGGCAGCCAGGGACCTGCAGCAGGCAGCTGCCTGCGGGCTGCAGGGGCTTCCCATGCAACACAGCCCCAGACCACAGCCCCGTTGACTGCGGGGGCTGCAGCGTCCCTGCTATCCCCTGGTAGCAGTGAGCAGGAGCACTGGGGGGAGGCATACCCGGCTTCATCCCACCAGGTAGGAGCACGAGCAAGGGTAACTGCTGCCCTCCAGGTGGCAGCTGACCCACAGCTGGGGGCAGCCCCTCAGGTGTGAGCTGAACCACAGTGGGGGTCACCTCCCAAGGTGGGAGCTGACTCACATTTGGAGGCATTCCCCCAGTGGGAGCTGCACTCCCTGTACCTGGACACCTGGTGCCCCAGGGTAGACTGAGGCCTGAGGCACCATGTAGGTGACACTGGAGACAGGGAAGGGTTGGATCATCACAGGCACTGCTCCACCAATGGTGGGCTGCATCGAAGCAGTGGCTGGTGGAGGTACAACGGATCCGGAAAAATGCGCGTCGGGTGTCAGAAGCACCGTCAGCATCCGTGGAGAAATTCTCTCTGTGGGGAAATGCCCAAATGGGCGCTGGGGTGAGATCTGGGGCACTGGGATCCTGTGGAGGGCCACAGTGCCAGGAGCAAGAGGAACGTGCAGCCTTACCTGCCATGGTAGCTCAAGAGTGGCAGAGGGGGATTCCGTGACCTCTGGGGTCAGACTCTCTCCCTTGAGCTCACAGTGCCCCTCAGTGAGCCGTAGGGTCCTGTGGTGTCAGAGGCATTGCTCTGTGCCTTCCTCAACAACACTGGCTGTGGCTGCTCAGTGCAGCCTTCCATTGTTTCAAAGGACATTATAAAGAGGAGGGAAATGATCTTTATATGTGGTGGTGGTGATTGAACAGAGGGGGAATGGCTTTAACATAAAGGAGGGGAGATCTGAATTATATGTGGGATGGGATTCCGTCCCACTGTAACAATGGAACATGTCCGAGTGCTTCTCATGAAATTGAATGTATATAAGTCCATGGGGCCGGATGATGTCCATCCTGGGGTTCTGAGAGAGATGGCTGATGTGGTTGCCAAGCTGCTCTCCATCATATCTGAGAAATCTAGGCTGTCCGGTGAAGTCCCTGGTGACTGGAAAAAGGGAAACATTGCTCCCATTTTTAAGAAAGGGTGAGGCCAGTGAACCTCGCCTCTCTGCCTGGGAAGATCATGGAGCAACTCCTCCTAGAAACTATGTTAAGGCACATACGAGTCAAAGAAGTGATTCAAGACAGCCAGCATGGCTTCACAAGGGCAGATCATGCCTGACCAATCTGGTGGCCTTCCATGATGCAGTGACGGCTTTGGTGGATGGGGAAGGATGGTGGATGGCATCTACTTGGACTTCTGCAAGGCCTTTGACATGGTCCTTCACCACATCCTGCTCTCTAATTTGGAGAGGTGTGGATTTGAAGGATGGACTGTTGGAGGGATTAGGAAATGGCTGGCTGGACGCAACCAAAGGGTTGTGATCAATGGTTCTGCGTCAGGGTGGAGGCTGGTCACAAGCAGTGTCCCTCAGGAGACCAGTGCCCTTCAACATCTTCATCAGTGACACAGATGATGGCATCGAGTGCGCCCTCAGCAAGTTTGCAAATGACACCAAGATGAGTGGTGCAGTCAATCCATTGGAAGGAAGGGAGGCCATTCAGAGGGACCTGGACAGGCTGGAGAAGTGGGCCCATGAAAACATAATGGGGTTCAGTAAGGCCAAGTGCAAGATGCTGCACTTGGGTCGGGGCAATCCCAGGTGTTTGTACGGACTGGGGGAAGATCTCCTTGAGAGCAGCCCTGTGGAGAAGGACTTGGGGGATCCTAGTGGATAAGAAGCTGGACATGTGCCAACATTAGAAGAGGAATGGCCGGGAGAGGGATGTGATTGTTCCCGTCCACTCGGCTCTTGTGAGGCCCCATCTGCAGTGCTGCGTTCAGACCTGCGGCCCCCAGTACAGGAAGGACGTAGAGCTCTTGGAACAGGTCCAGAGGAGGACCACTAAGATGATCAGAGGGCTGGAGCACCTCTCCTGTGAGGAAAGGCTGAGGGAACCAGGCTTGTTTAGCTTGTAGAAGAGAAGGCTACAGGGAGACCTCATTGCAGCCTTCCAGGACTTGAAGGGAGCGTATAAACAGGAGGGGGAACGGCTGTTTACGAGCATGGACAGTGATAGGACAAGGGGGAATGGTTTTAAACTGAGGCAGAAGAGATTTGTCTTAGATATTAGGATGAAGTTTTCACTCAGAGGGTGGTGACACACTGGAACAGGTTGCCCAAGGAGGTTGTGGATGCCCCATCCCTGCAGGCATTCAAGGCCAGGCTGGATGCGGCTCTGGGCAGCCTGGTCTGGTGGTTGACGACCCTGCACATAGCAGGGGGTTGGAACGAGATGATCATTGTGGGCCTTTTCAACCCAGGCCATTCTATGATCAAGAAGGTTTATGCCATGCTAGTAAAATATAGGCTTTAATAGAAAGCTGCAGGAATAAGAATGCAGAGAGACAGGAATAAAATACTATATGTATTTTCACTTATATTTCACAGGTTATATTGAGTGATACCACTACTCAACAAGCAGTTTACAGAGAAATGAAGTAGATCCAAATAATTTTTATGAACTGCTTTAATGTGAAACATCACTCAGTACTGTGAAATAGATTTAAATTCCTGACATTTGAGGGTAGATATCCACACAACTCACCTGAAAATGTCAATCCACAACATTTTTTAGGAACGTATCTAGAGTGCAGAGTTAAAAATAGTAGCAGGTTGTGAGATGCATGATGAATGAGATGAATGATCTTCTGAAATAGACAGAGATCGCTCCAAAATGTACCATCTGTAAGGCTTATATTCTCCTAAATGAATACACTGCATCACATGCCAAAACAATGAAGTTGCACCTCTCTGTTACAGGCTACCCTCTGATGACTGTTTCCTTAAAGAGGTCTTTGCTTCCTGAGTGTCCTCATTTTGGGCACAGCCACTAACAAATTCCTTACCCTCTGCAGCTAAACTTGCTTGACGCATAAATAAATTCACTTTATCATTCAGAAGATGGCCTGGTTGGTGGGCAGCAAACCATCCACCAAAAAGGATTTCTGTTTTATGATGCTTAATATTTCCTGCCAGTTTTCTCACTGCCATATCAGTACCTGATTTACCTTCCAGTGGTTTTGTTCCCAAAATGGGAGCTCCTTAAGCCTGGTATACCCTGACTAGTTACTTTAAGGCTTCCACGTGAATGGGAATCCATTTTCAGCTCAGTTTTATGCGTCAATTCATACAAGTACAAACTATAATGGAAAAATCTTGAATCTCTTTACTCTAAAATACCAAAGAGCTTATGTCATGTTTTAACTCCTTATTTTCAGGCATCTTTATTCATTCCAGAGTGGTTAAAGTTTCAATGGGAATATGCATACTTCCTCCCCTTGACCAAATGCCCCAAAATTTATTTCCAAAGTTAGAAGTTGGACCTTCTCTGCTGGGATTTGAACCCTTAAGTTCTCCAGATGTATGACCATTTCTGCCTGAGTCTGCCCTACTACTTCAGCATTACATTGCCCAGTCAATGCATTATCAATACATTGGTATTAAAAAAAAAGTCTTTTATATCAGTGGTTGTTAGAACAATGACCTTGCTCCTGTATGATTACAGTCAATTCAGCCATGTTAGATACTGCAGCTTTTAAGGGCCTGTATTTGCATTCAGCCAAATTAATGCATCAAAATTTCTAGTATTCTAACACTCACAAATAAGGTATTCAACTTTTTAACTTTTTGTTAAAAAAATCAATAAGCAAATCACTCTTCCAAGAGTGAGAAAGAGGAATAACAATGTCTTAAAGTGACGTGAAAATAATACATTGACAGGGAAATAATTATTTTGCCTTGGATCAGACTTTGTCACGTAGGTTGTACAAATACAATCAAAATCCAACCATGAAAAGATTTTCATCACAACTGTTCTTAACTAATTCCATATTAAAGAAGCAGAAATATGAGATATGAATCTGCTGTTCATCCATAAGTGGAAAGAAGCACATACAGCCTCAAGGACAGCTAATACAACGTAAGCATCTTCCTCCCTGAGAATTGCACTCAGACAGACTAGACCAACAGAAAATTAAAAAGAAAAAAAAAAAAGATATTTCAGGAAAAAAATAACATCAGCAGCTTAAACCTTGTTTTACAGTTTATACTTGGTATTCCAAAATGCACACAGATCCACTGTCAGCTTCAGCTTAGAGTCACCTGACAGGTGCTCAAGCAGCTCTTGTTCACAGTTTGTATGTAGATAATGAAGATGACTGACACCTTTGCAGGGGTGTAAGAGACTACAGCTGCTACCTTAAGAAAAGGTGGAAGGAAAAGACTCCTTGACCTCAGCCCAAACTCATTTAAGAATGAGAAGACTTTTTTCAGGAGCAAGAGAAAATCAGAGTCACATATGCAGGCATTAGATTTATTTTTTAAAATCAATTCAGCGCACTGAAGTCAAGTAAAAGTAAACAGGAAAAAATAACTTGGAAGAAATTGACAGTAAGTCACTAGGTGTTTCTAATTAAGATGCTCTGAATATATTTTGTATTTAAACTCTAGAAGCAATCTGTTGCTAGTCTTAGAGCAGTTGCTTTATATAAACTGCTAAACATTGCTAGTACTGGATTTTCTTAACCAAGTGTCAGCTCCTCACAGAAGCCTATAAGATGTCAGATGCATCACATGACTGCTCTGTTTTGTGACACAGCAGTGCATTTTCCTCAATGAAATCAAAATAACTAAGTTTATATGGATTCTTATCCTATATGCAGGCAATACAGCTTTACTTTTTACCAAAACTTAAAGTTCCCTTCACCATTAGTACTAAATTCTCTACTTATGCAGAAACACTATATCTCAACAGAGCTAAGTAAAAAGAGATTTCACTGATAGGAAAAGAAGAGTTAGCTTGACATAGGGAAGCTTCTTCTTTCTCTACTACAGGCATCCTTAACAAAGAAGCTCACCAAAATGGGTAGCTTTCACAGGTGTATTCTAGCTATATGTTCTGTCCTGCCATTTCTTCCTGTCAATCTTCAGGTAATAATTAATTACCATCAATGCCATATATATATATATGTGTGTGTGTGTGTGTATATAAATAATAACCAATTAATTCATCCTGCGAAGTACCTGAGGAAAAGAAAATTGCATTGATAATGCTATCAATCAGGTCATTACATGACTTCTCAATAATGCATTTATTACTTATAGTGCCTAAAATCATGGTGGGAATGAGGAAAGTTGGATTACTTGTACATAAGAAAAAGCTTCAAACTACAATTTCTTTTGATAGATTTCCAGAGCTTTTCTTCAAAGAAGTTTCTAAATACTTTTTATTTCTCCCCTAAGACTCTGGAACTGATACACTAGGAATAGATCCACCTACAAACAAACAAAAGTGTTCTTCTGAGGCTGTAGCCTCCTCGAGGCTCAAAAGACTGGCTAGTTTCCCAGGACAACAATCAAACTGCTAAAAGCAGAATACTGGCCATCTTCAGTGCTGAATTCAAAAGTGACGGGAAAGCCCAAGTGGTGTCGGTTAAAAAGAACAAAATACTTTATTGTTGCTAGGTTGGCTAACTTACTAAACTGTGAACATTTGAAAGATTTGAGATCAAAGTGCAAGACAATTTAATGATTTTCAAGACTCACAAAAGCTATCATGTTTAGCTAGCAACTGTACCGAAGAAACGGCATTGTCAAATTTGCACCTGCGGTGCTCAGTAGCTCAAGATAAAGGATGGGTGACTTTGCCCCCAACAAAATGACAGCAGTACTTACTTCTATAGCTTATATACAAGGTTAAAAGTATTATGCATGTGCAGGAATTATAAATATGAATTGCTTGTGGTACAATACTAAGACAGTTTTCTGGATTTATATCATTTAGAAAATTTTTGATTTTAACTTTGCTTTTGTCCAGCAGACACCTGTCAAGGTAACTTTCAGCAGTTCTTACCCTTGAATAGAGCTCTACTGCATAGTACTTTTGGAATATCTACATTTGTTAGATTATTTTGTCAAAAGCATTAACCAAATGATGATACATCTACTTTTTATTATTGCTAACAATATTCTCAATAGTTTTCAATATCTCAAGTGTATCTCCTTTCTTCTTTCTCTCTCTCTCTTTTTTTTTTTTGAGTTTTTTGAGTGTTTTGTTTTATTGAAGTCATGCTTCAATACGTGATCAAGCTGTAGTTATTACAAGACTGGCACTCTGTGCTTCTAAGTAAATATATCAGGACTCAGAATTATAGGAACACAAGCATAAATCTGTGGGAGGAATACAGCACCTGGGACTAAAACAGGGATCAGATTAAGTGGACATCTGCACTTCGGATATTTATAAGCATATTAATTTTGTTAAGGTTACAAATTTTAGTTTTCAGTTTCCTTTTATGAATATTTATTGCAGGTTTCTCTTCAGAAATACTGTGCTTTGGTTGTAGAAATATTCTCTCCCTGGCAAGTGCATTTCCTTTCCTTCATTCATTATGACTTAATTTGAACATATTGTAGTTGTTTAATTTTTTACCTAGTCTCCACAGTAGACTATTGTGAAATGCAACAAATCCCTCACATCAGGCCCTGGCCTGCCTGGGTCTAGTAACGCCCTTTTCTTATCTGCTAAAATCTGCTTGGATTTAACTGGTGGCTTACTGTGTCCAGATGTGTACTTAGCTGGCCAGCTGCTATTCCAGCAAACTATCTGCCTGAACCTTTCCCACACATGTCATCAGTCAGCCATGTTGTCATGACTGAGTGTACTGAACTTTTTTTCATACTTAGACATTTACTGGAGCACTCCTATCCAGTACTGTGGACAATGATTTTTGCTCTACAACATGATTCACTGACAATAAATATAAATGTGTCATAGGTCTTTTCTGAGGAAATTGCCTCATTATCCAGTTCTCTTCAAGAGATCATTAAATCCCTAAAAACAAAAAGATAAATTTGGTAGTTTAAGCAAAATGGTTATGTTAACTGAGAATCAAAGTTTAAGGTACGTGTATACAAACATCTGTTGAAAGACTTTCACTTTTGAGGTCCCTGAACAAAGCTTACATGCAAAGCTGAGAGGAAAAGCCATGCCGTATATAGGTTTTATAAAACTGAAAATAACAAACAAGTCTAGTCTTAAACTTAATGCTAACACTAAATCCTGTGACCTTATCCTAAAACGGGAATGACACACTGTGTTTTTCGAATTCTGGTGATGACTAGAAGTGAGTCAGCACATGACTATATTAATGCTGATATTGGATTACCACCAAATCAAATTTCACAAAGAGATTAGGATAGTGATGGAGCATACAATGCTAACATGTTTTTATCTGATGAAATCAGATATACAGATGCTGCTGAGTTTTAAACTTCCCTTAGACATTATGCTGACAGAGAGTCAGCAGGGCTGACTGACAGTGGCTCACAGAGTAAGTCTCAAGCTACTACAGCTTTGAAAGAAACAGACCTTTCTAGTTCTCACTTTTCATTCTTCCAGACATCTTAGGTATACCACAAATGACCATTTGTTTTTCTATATAGTGTTTCTCACATGGGAAAAAGGGCTTATTGCTCACTGCTTGTACTGTAGAACAGTTTAGGCATTATAGAATCACAGAATCATAGAATCCTTAGAGCTGGAAGGAACCTTTTAAAGTCATCTGGTCCAATTCACTTGCAATGAGCAGGGACATCTACAGACATCTACAGCTAGATCAGATTGCACAGAAATACATCCAGTCTGACCTTGAACTTACCCAGGGATGGGGCATCTACCACCTCTCTGGACATCCTTGTTCCAGTGCTTCATTAAATCTACTGTAAAAAACTTCTTCCATGTATCCAATCTAGATTTCCCCTCTTTTCGTTTGAAACCATTTCTCTGTGTCCTATCAAAACAGCCCTCTAGAAGAGTCTGTCCTCTTCTTTCTTATAGCCCCCCTTTAGATACTGAAAGGCTGCTATCAGCTCTACTCAGAGCCTTTTCTTCCCAAGGCTGAACAGCCCCAGCACTCTCAGCCTGTCCTTGTAGGGTGGTGCTCCTTCTCTTGGATCATTTTCGTGGCCCACCCCTGCAGGCACTCCAACAGGTCCATGTCTCTGCCATACTGAGGACCCCACATCTGGACACAGTCTTCCAGGTGAGGTATGACCAGCTCAGAGTAGATGGGCAAGATCACCTCTCTCGACCTGCTAGCCACTATTCTAGTGATGCAGCCCAGGATTTGCTTGACTTTCTAGGCTGCAAGGGCACATTAATGACTCTTTTCTGGCTTACCATCCACCAGTATCACTATACCCTTTTCAGCAAGACTATGTTTTCATCAACCAACTTGTATTAATAGTAGGGATTGCCACAACCCAAGTGCAAGACTATTCACTTGTCACTGATCTCTGTCCAGACACTGAGCCATTTATCACCATTCTCTGAGTATGTTCTTTCTGGGTTCCTTGGCCCTCAAACAGTTCATCCATCAAATCCATATATTTCAAATTTGGAGTCAAGAATGTTGTAGGGGACTAAATTAAACACCTTCCTGAAGTTGATAAACATGACCCAACATTAGTGGGTAGACCTTTGTCCATTGATTCAGTCACACCATTAAAAAAGCAACAAGTAGTTGCAACTTTCAGCCAGATGAGTTGGGTCTAGCTGCTAACAGCTTTCATCAGAAAGCACAAATTGAGATACATTTGCACAAGTACAAAGGCACTGCACAGCAGCAGCCCTTTTGAAACTGTCTTCCCTAAGAATGATTTTCCCCACTGGGAAAAACCTACCACAAACAGGCTCACATCCACTCATGGGATCAGCTGTGCGCTTCCTCTCAGTTTTCACATCCTATGAACTGGCACAGAGCAACTGCCTTTGGACAGCAAGTTGCCCTTTAGCCTTCCCTAGGTCAGGGCCACAGGACTGGGCAGACAACATGGCCACCCATCCTCCTCACTTTTACTGCTACCCACACTGAATTCTACTGTCATAACTTCTTACGTATTCATTGGGCAATGTTATCTGCTGGCAAATCTTTTAGCAACCTTATCCAAGCTAGTGTTTTGGCTTCATTCATGACTACATGGGCTGGTGTCTGGATACATGATAGGCCTATCTTGTTCTATGCCTAACCATGTTCCATATATCCAGCCACGTGTCTCTGCTCCAGGTTGGTCAGGCATGGATATTCCAATCTTGAGCAGTCCAAAGCATAAGTTCTCAGTAGACCACCCAGTTATCCATGCAGATGTACAGTGCACCATCGCCCAGTTTCTGAATTGTAACCATCCACACTGCTCTTAGTTCAGCCACCAGCTACTCTGTCCACTCCCTTTTTTGAGCCAGATGGTCTGAGTTGAGGGATGGTACACAGTTGCTTACCATTTTGTAGGATTGCCTTTGCTGGACCTATCCGAGTACCTGGAATCTTCTGGGAGAGGATATTTTCCCTCCTGTACAGTACTCCTCTCTGGTGGAGCAATAGTGGTCTCTTCAGGAGTGTCACTATGATGGTCATCATCACTATCACTGGGACTCGTATCTTTTGTGTCTCTTTTTTTAATGATGAGGAATACAAGAGACTTCAATGTCCCAGGTGGGTGGCTGAACTTGCCACTGTTTGTGTTTGGGCCACACCTTTTCCTTCTACTGTTCACATGATTTCTTCCTGACCTCCTGAGAATTTATACTATCTCATATTAGTAATCCAGAACAGGTGGGGCACCTAAATTGGCTTTTGCTTTGCATAGCCCCATAGAACAAACTTTAATTTGCAATACAGTCTCTTCAATATTAGCATGGAAAGTCAGTCTCCACAGTGTATCTATGCCCAATATATATTCCTGTAGTAGTGCAGTAGATACTCTGTGCTCCTGAGGAGGCAGGTGTCCAACAACCAGTTTTAACGACGTCTGCATTACTGGAATAATTTTTCCCCTATATAATGGCTGATGTACCAGGAAACTTCAGTGGGTCACTGTAACCTGTAGGTGTCTCAGCTCCTGTATCCAGCAGTTCCATTACTCTTGGTATATTTTTTCCAGGACTAGTGTATTGTCAACTCGACATAGGACCTCCAGGCCCCTTTGAAGGCCCTAATCCTCAGGGGACCTTGCTCCTCAACTTGATGCCATGAGAAATCCCTAGGTCTTGTTCTTCTGGAGGCAGTGGCTGCTTGAGCTCCCTGGGGTGGCTAACATTTCTTAGATGGTATTAGGACATCTTCTAGCCCCCAAACCCGTGCAGGAATCTTATCTGTAGTCCTGATACCTTCTGTTCTAGTGGAAGTCGTAAAGCTTTGTTCTTCTTTTAATTTCCTTCACAGTTTCAGGAGGACACGGTCAGGTTGTTTTTCAATCTTATTAAGTTGTACCCTGGCCCATATAAGGTGATTCTATATTTACCTTTGAGAAAATCTCACAGGCCTTGACTGTGGAATCCTCAGTGGGATTTCTTCAGGCTTTGATTTCCTGTGAACAGTATTATTTTTTCTGTATTGCTTGAATATTGTGCACTTAGGAACTTGGTTTCTCCAAGATTAGCCACAAACTAAGAAGTCTGTTGAATTATGGCCTCAGAAGCCACCAAATGACAAAAGATCACTATAAGTGTCTCACAGTGTTGGGAAGGAGCTTCCTGTAGAATTAAGTCTATCATCCCCACAGTAAATTTGATCAAGTTAGGACTCTCCAAAGCATTCCCACAGATGGCTTATCTGATACCTAGCTCCCAGATATAATTCTGGAGCTCTTTTATAGTATCCCGTAAACCTCTAGGGGTGGATATAGCTGGTTTATTAAGCCATGTCAGTTGACTGGCTGCCATAATCCATTGAGTTAAGGAATGATTTTCCTTATTGTGTGTGACAGTAGCATATAACCTTTGCCTCGGTGCTGACTTTATCATGATGGAGGCCAGTTTGGAAATTTCTGAGCCATTTACCCCAACACTTTTCTCTGCCACATCCTCAACAGCCAGACTGGGACACTTTCTCTCAGCCCTTGCTGGAATTGTTGGAATAAGTCCATCAATTCAGTGTCCGTATATAGGTGTGCAGTATCATATGTCACAGCTTGGGAAGGAAGTCATTCTTCAGGTGGTTTTCTCTAATGTCTCTCTTGAGTTTTCTTGGATTTTTTTAGTGACTACTGGCTGGATTTCTATAGAATCCAGTTCCACCAGAGGCTCTAGTTCAGATTTTTTAGCATTTCATTTCATATATTGTCAGGGCCATAGGAGTCCATTTGCTTAGAGTTCCCTTCATTCATGAGAGACAAAGCCCTGACTAGTTGTATTGCATTAATTTCATTAATTTTACCTATTGATACAGCAATCTTACATTCTAGCTGTTTAATTCAATTGTATAATAGTTGATTTTCAACCTCAAGATGTAATTCCAAGAGATTTAAATTATTTAAGACCATCAACAAAGGCCAGGATGTGATGGATGCTTCAAGTGATCTTTCTGTGTTTAGAAAAACATCAGTTCCTAGGGCCCTCAAGTTATGCTATCATTTGGTTTGGGGAGATGGCAATGTTCCCCTCCATCCCTTAATGAGACCCATATTTTTACTGTAGAAGACAGCCCATGCCATAGATAGCCTAGGAGACCCAGGATGCCCCGGGTAACTCCTTTTCCAGTGAAATGGATTTTCCCAACCCAAACAAATTTGCTACACCCTTAAACAAAGCCATCTTAGAATTGTTTTAGCCTATTGTAGTTCCTCCTGCCTGTCTCACCAAATGTAAAGATAGTTCACAGCTTTTACAGCTGCTTTAAACCAGTTTTGTATTATCCAAGAAAGGTACAGGGCAGGGCACAATCCAGAAATAAAAAAGGAATCTCTTACCACATTCTGGGAATCAGGGGTCATCAAACATTCTGAAGGAAAACAGTCTCTAAGTAGAGTTGCTTCCTTTGCAGTAGCCAACCCTTAAATAAGGTTGCAAAAATGAATTGCTTACACTTCAAATCCCAGGGCTGGCAACCTCCCTTCAGAAGGTGCTAAATCACTGATTCAGGCTGTGACCTAACAGTTCTCATACAAATATTATGAGAAAGACATATTTGTGGAGAATGTCTGACAGACAGTGAGTATCCCCAGGCAGGCTGAGCTGAGAGCTGAGCAGCAGTGCTAAGATCTGCAGTCCTTGGTGAAAGTCCTTCAAACTAGGAGGTCTCTGGAGGAGAGGAGGCAGACCTCTTGCTGAACATGCTTGGCGGGAATTTCCATTTTCTTTCTCTTCAGCTGAACTGTAGATCTCTATTATTCTGTGACAAGATCTCCCCTGCAAAAGCATGTGTAAAACCTATCATATCTAAAACTCACAGTTAGCAATTCAGCTTGCTGTATATGGGCTTTGGGGCTTCTCCCTTAACAAAAAACATCAAGAATTCAACTGGGTTTCCACTTAAAGGAATCTTGAATCACACTAACCCAAGGTACCAAATCACTGCATGATTCTCTGTAAAAGGAGTGCTCAAGGAGCTCCCATAGAGATGCGCTTCAAGCAACAAGATGACTGCATGTAAGTGCTAGAAGGCTTCTCTTTGCATGTGGTCTGTGCAAGGGAAGTCTGGCAGGAGCTACCGCTCATGTCTGTCTTCTTCTGTGACAAAACAAACACTGAGAGGTGTTTGGTGTTTCTAGTTTTTCATGGAACCCAATTTTCCCTAAAACTTTGGGGAAAAAAAAGGTTTTTTTTGTTTTTTTGTTTTTTTGTTTTGTTTGGTGTGCCTGTGAGAGAATATTATGTTGTTGTTTGGGTCCATTACCTTTGTCCTTTGAGTGGACACCACTGAGAAGTGTCTGGCTCCCAGAAAACACGTAGAAAGTATTAAAAACTCTTAATCTCAGGAGAATTCGAGAGAAAACAATTAAGAAGAAGAAAAAAAAAAAGATATTCACATTCATCATTCTGACAGGAGAATTACATCCAACATACTTAGTGTGCAGGAAAATATCATCAAGTCAGATTAATTAGATTATTGAGAAAAATATTCCCTTAGGAGTCTGAATTATGGAAAAGAAACAACTTTTCTGAACACTAAAGATATTTTATTCTAGCCAAATATGAGTCAGAACATTCGAAACTATGTGCGCAAATATGACGCACGTAAAGAATTGCAAAGATTGTTTTCCTGTAAATGGTGCATATATGCCTCTTTTTTTAACTTGTATTTGAATTTCCAGACAGTAGTATCTCCATAGAAAACACAGTGAAACACAAGGATACTTCCCTTTACACTGTGGAGCTGGTATCAAAGGATATCACCTTGGCCACACTAAGTAATATGACATTTTCCCTTGGAAGATTACATCTTTTCTCCCTGAAGAATTTTATTTGATTGCACTCTCCCTTTTAACTCAGTTCCTACCTGTGTACCAACAAATCACAGATTGACTTTCTTCTCCCTGTCCCGTCCTGCTCCACCTAAATTTCTGTAGTGTTTCTTCAATGGCTTCTTGTGGATGACCAACCATCACCTGACATTCACTCACATTTCCTACGGAAGCTCTCCACAATACCTCTTTCTCACAGTTGGAGACATCAGCGTTGTCTTATGTGACACTTAGGACAGTGGCTATGCTATGGTTTTCTTTGCCAGCAGCCAATCTGTATTTCATAATGCCAGTTCTCTCCTACATACACTTCAAGAAGTGGCCTTCAGCCTAACTGGTTGTGATGTAGTGCCATTTGGAACTATCTGAACTGGTTAGTATGTTTTTTTGTGACGGAGACAGTCTACAGAAGACCTGCAGAATATGCATGTGTATTCATGGAGAATGATCCACAGGGGACTAATACTTTGCCATGGTTAAAATGTGTCCAGTGCCCCACATAAATTTCTATTGCTTAGAGTAATTGTGAATAAGTAAGGTGGTTGAAACATTATCTAGAAACATCTGTACAACCTTATCTCCTTGTTCATTATTACCAACTTTTAGATAGATAATTTTTGTCCCTAATAGCCATTAATACTTTCTTACAGAGCTGTTAAGACAGGAACAATAGCTTCATGAGACTGAATGTGTACAAGTCTATGGGGCTGGATGGTGTGCATCCCAGGGTTCTGAAGGAGCTGGCTGAGGTCCTTGCTGAGCCGCTCTCCATCATATTTGAACAATTGTGGCTGTCAAGTGAGGTCCCTGAGGATGACTGGAGGAAGGGTCACATCACTCCCAGTTATAAGAAAGGGAGCAAGGAGGACCCATGGAACAGCAGGCCAGTGAGTCTCACCTCTGTGCCTGGGAAGATCATGAAACAGATCATCCTAGAAGACATGCTTGATCATATGAGGAATGGGAGTATGATCCGTAACAGCCAGCATGGCTTCACCAGTGGAAGGTCATGCTTGACCAATCTGGGGGCCTTCTATGATCGAGTGATGGCATTGGTGGACAAGGGAAAGGCAATCAATGTGATTTACTTGGACTTGAGCAAGGCCTTTGACGTGGTCCCCCACCACATCCTTATCTCCAAATTGGAGGAATGTGGATTTGATGGGTAGACCACTCGATAGACAAGAAACTGATTGAAAGGCCGCAGACAGAGGGTGGTGATCAATGAGCCTGTGTCCAGGTGGAGGCCAGTAACGAGTGGCGTCCTCCAGGGGTCTGTCTTGGGACCAGTGCTCTTTAACATCTTTATCAATGACATCGATGACAGAATCAAGTGCACCCTCAGCAAGTTTGCTGATGACACCAAGCTGATTGATGCGGTCGACACGGTGGAAGGAAAGGATGGCATTCAGACGGACCTCAACAGACTTGAAAGGTGGGCCAGGGTGAATCTGATGAGGTTCAACATGGCAAAGTGCAGAGTTTTGCACTTGTGCCGAAGGAATCCCAGGCATCCATACAGACCGGAAGGAGCAGTCCTTGAGAGCAGCTCTTTGGAGAAGGACCTGAGGGTCTTGATAGATGAAAAACTGAACATGAGCCAGCAGTGTGCTCTTGCGGCTCAGAAAGCAAATGGTATCCTGGGCTCCATCAGAAGAGGGGTGGCCAGCAGGGACAGGGAGGTCCCTGTCTCTCTACTCTGCTCTTCTGAGGCCACATCTGGAGTACTGTGTCCAGGTCTGGAGCCCCCAATGCAAGAAAGACAGGGAGATGTTGGAGGGGGTCCAGAGGAGGGCCATGAAGATGAACAGGGGACTGGAGCACCTCCCCTATGAAGACAGGTTGAGGGAGCTGGGCTTGTTCAGCCTGGAGAAAAGCGGGCTGCAGGTTTACCTCATTGCAGCCTTTCAGTACCTAAAGGGAGCCTAAAACAGGAGGGGAATCAACTCTTTGAAAGGGTAGATAACAGCAGGACGAGGGGAAATGGTTTGAAGTTGAGGGAGGGAAGATTTAGGTTGGATGTGAGGGGAAGTTCTTTACAGAGAGAGTGGTGAGGTGTTGGAACAGGCTGCCCAGAGAGGTTGTGGATGCCTTGTCCCTGGAGGTGTTCAAGGCCAGACTGGATGGGGCCCTGGGCAGCCTGTTCCAACACCTCACCACTCTCTCTGTAAAGAACTTCCCCTCACATCCAACCTAAATCTTCCCTCCCTCAACTTCAAACCATTTCCCCTCGTCCTGCTGTTATCTACCCTTTCAAAGAGTTGATTCCCCTCCTGTTTTAGGCTCCCTTTAGGTACTGAAAGGCTGCAATGAGGTAAACCTGCAGCCCGCTTTTCTCCAGGCTGAACAAGCCCAGCTCCCTCAACCTGTCTTCATAGGGGAGGTGCTCCAGTCCCCTGTTCATCTTCATGGCCCTCCTCTGGACCCCCTCCAACATCTCCCTGTCTTTCTTGCATTGGGGGCTCCAGACCTGGACACAGTACTCCAGATGTGGCCTCAGAAGAGCAGAGTAGAGAGACAGGGACCTCCCTGTCCCTGCTGGCCACCCCTCTTCTGATGGAGCCCAGGATACCATTTGCTTTCTGAGCCGCAAGAGCACACTGCTGGCTCATGTTCAGTTTTTCATCTATCAAGACCCTCAGGTCCTTCTCCAAAGAGCTGCTCTCAAGGACTGCTCCTTCCGGTCTGTATGGATGCCTGGGATTCCTTCGGCACAAGTGCAAAACTCTGCACTTTGCCATGTTGAACCTCATCAGATTCACCCTGGCCCACCTTTCAAGTCTGTTGAGGTCCGTCTGAATGCCATCCTTTCCTTCCACCGTGTTGACTGCATCAATCAGCTTGGTGTCATCAGCAAACTTGCTGAGGGTGCACTCGATTCCGTCATTGATGTCATTGACAAAGATGTTAAAGAGCACCCCGGGGGACACCACTTTTTACCAGCACATGTGAACGTGATTAGATGCAACCAGTATCTTTATTTGTCCGGCACAGAAAATGGAGGACCCTCACTGTTATGATTTGTCAGCCTAGACGGAAAGGATCTCTGTTGAAAATCTGGATCCTGCTGAAGCAAGGTAGCAGTTTCTTTGGTTCCTGTTGCTGAAACTTCTCTTCCTGAATGGTGTTTCCTTAATCTGTTTTTAAAAGCAGATTTCCTTGAGAATAATATTTAGATCCCATATGGAGCTCTTAAAAGTTAGTATGTGCCTTTCATTATGTTGTGGAACTTCGATGTTCAGTCCTGGACTTTCTGAGGTGCTGTGTAGAAGCCAGAAGCATTAGGAGGCTTAGGGGAAAGATATTCTATATTCATCTCAAGCCTAAGACCCACTGCTGTGCTGATAGGCATCAGCAGCCATCCAAATAAATACTGTCATCGAAAGGATCAATCTTTTCCACTAATGCAGAACTTCTGTGTTTTGTTGAAAAGTTTTTTTCATATCAGAGGGGAATTAAGATATACCAACCAACAGCAGGATCTGTGATGTTCTCTCAGAGCTGTTTTGTTCACTGCCAGCCACCATCCATATGGGGTGCTCCTGAATACCCTTGTCTCTAAAGTTGCATGTGGAGACCCTGAACAGCACTCAGCAGTTGCTTTTGCTCTGGTAGCTAAGATTCTAAACATCCAGAAACAAATAGAGACAGAGAGGAAGACCAAAGTCTAGGCAGCAAGTGAAGATGTGGAGAAAAATATGCCAACTTTTTGAATTTCCATTTTGTTGGAAGCTGTGATGCTTAAAAAAAAATAAATTTATTAAAAAACAAACAAACAAAAAAACTTCATTTCCTCAGTAAAGATTCTGAAATAAACTTTTACAACAAAAACAAATTGTAAACATGAGAACACTAAGGTTTTACTTCTGTGCTGCGTGTATGAGAATCATAGAACTGAAGAATCATCTGAGTTGGAAGAGACTTTTAAAGAGCATTTACATCCAGTCCAACCTCTCTGCCATCACCAGATTGAGATGCCCAGAGCTGCATCCAACCAGACCTTAAACACTTGAGGGATATTTCTAGCATCATCTTCAGCTTTTCTATGTGCAGGTCTCCCAAATAGGGCATTACTGGTGAGGTGCCTGCACTCTGTCACACAATTATATGGTGCTGGGCACTGCTTTTACCTTCAGTGCCCTCTGCAACCAAAGAGATTCCATAAGGGGACTCTTCTACCATAGCCAGATTCCTGAAAATAGCAATCTGAGTAGTGTGTACCCAGTCAGATCAGTCTCACTTAGCTCCTGTCAAGAGTAGGTAGGCCACAGACAGGCTGCATGCACCTGCATTGCCCAGGGCTGCCTACCCTAGGCTCTCAGACTGTGACACACACTCTGCAAGTTCTCAAGCACCAGTCCACTTCCTTCCCATCTCCCAGACTTCACTTGGGTAATTTCTATCTCCCTCCACCTCACCTTTCCACATATATAATTTCATAATTTAAGAAATTCCCAAATCTTACACCCCCAAAGTATAATTATGTTAACATTCTGGATATGACTTGCATTTCTGCAGCAGGAAGGCATTTCAGGCAGGAACACATTGCTCATGCATGAAAAAAACAAACAACAACAACAAAAAAAGTGTAAAATTTGCCTTTCAGCTACACGTACCAAGATGTAACAATCTAAAACTGTCTCAGCAAAAACAAGTCAGACTGATAAATTATACTGCCAGTAATATTAATAATATTGATCAGAAATGTCTACCAAAGTCAGTGACTTCTTGTTAGCTTCAGACTTCCTCTCCCAGTGAGGGCTGGCAGCACTCCTGCCCACAAAGATATCATCTTGACCTGCAGCAAAGTAGCAACAGATATTTCTTAATCCCTTCTTTCTGCTGCTCTAGCATGGTTGCAAATGTGGTGTCTTCAAGACAGAACAGGACTGCCAGGCAACAAGCATTAGGGAAGAAATAAGATCTGTGATAAGGCTCCATTCAAAAACTACCTTGTCTTGGGTTATTTCTCTTAACGAAAACTACTTGCAAATCCCCCAAATTTGGCCAACATCTCAGGTAAAAATCTGCTGTCAGAAGTGAGGCCTCAGTATTATTATGGCTAGAGTAAGTAAAAGTTGAAAGTTTTGAGATGCTTGGTTTATAAGCACTTCATATACTTTTGTTATTTCTCCTCCTACCTACCTGATCTGAGACTGAGCAGGGAGCTGCTTGGCTGCATGGTGGGGAAGTGACAACAGCAAGGGAAGGCACTCAGGATTAATGTTGAGAGGAAGCGAGAGACCAGATGAATTGCTGGCAGGTACTATTCATTAAAAAAACTTTTCATGCATAGGAAAAGAATTCAATTAAATAAAAAGTAATTGGATTCCTTGATTCTTAATAATCTTCCATATGAATGTAGATAGAAACGTGTTTTAAACATCAAATTGTCTTTTGTAAGCAAATACTTTTCCGATTCCTCTAAAAAATGCCTTTATCATTTTCTGATCTCATTATGTTTCCAGATTCTAATGCAACTTTGTTCTGCTGCTAACTGCAGATGTACATGGAGGAAATAAAACCATGTGTACATCATAAGTGATAGAAAAGAATGTCAGCACAATATGGCTTGCATGGGAAGCAAAACAAATTGTTCACTTCAGCTACTGACAGGACTTTCACATCCCATGAAGTAGGGGTAAACAAACACCTTTATTAACAGGGCCATTGCATCCTGTTTAGTAAAGATAAATTAAAAATGGAAAGTAACAAATTTTTCCTTGTTCCAAATTTATTTCTCAGATCAGAATTACTCCCGCTACGTAGCAGCACACTGATGCTGCTGATTATCACAAGTATCACAAAATTCACCTAAAGTGAATGCCTTTGTAGTAGGTTGCAGCATTATTTATACAAATGAAAATAATAATAATAATAATAATAATAATAATAATAACAACAACAACAACAATAAAACCAGAAATCTATTTGAAAGAACTGTGTTGTTTTTAGCAATTTATTGACTTTTATGAAGCCAATTGATAGCTTTAGACAGAAAGTCCCAGAGAAAGGTATAAGGCATATGGGTTTGTGATTAGAAAAAGAAAATCCAGGATCTTCCAGAGTACAAGAACAAGGCATCATTTCAGAACATGGAGGTTTGTTGGTTTGTCTCGCAACTCTGGGAGAGTATTGAATGCAGGCATCCCCAACAGGTGTACACTGTGCCATCTGGAAAAAGATGAAGCACTGCTGCTTGCAAGAAATAGCAATACATATGGCACATATTGACCATTTAAGGGTCCCAGTAGCACGTGCCCAGGTGGGGCTTGCCTCTCTGGGTGCTAAAGCCTCTCTGAACACTGCAGGAGTTCAGTGCATGCCGTCTCACTTAGTGAGACAGATGTTAAGATTGCAATGACAAAGCATCGCTCTTCATTCACACAGCCTGCCATGAGGGATGCCGCCCTCCGAACGAGCAGTTCTCAGCTCCCCACGGCCGAGCCCTGGGCAAGAAGAAGGCAGCAGCCGGCCGGAGTGAGAGTCCACTGGTGATATACTAAGAAAAGACGAGAAGAGGATGCTCAGGCACGCGATATTGCTTCATCGACTTTCGCCCGCCCCCAGCTCCACAGACCAAAAAAAAAAAAAAAAATCGCGTTTTCTCCTACGGCAACGGCAGCCCTCTTAGGTTTCCTTAATGAGTCAAGCTGAGAGCATTCCTCGAAAAAGTTTTTTTTTTTTTTTTTTTTTTTTTTGTTGTTGTTTTTTTTTTTTTTCCCCGAAACAGAGATACGGTTCCGTCCGCAACCGCCGCCCCGTCGGGGGCCCCGGGGCTCTTCCGACGAACCGCTTCCGCTGGGCCGGGGTTGCTCGCCCCACCACCTGGCACCGTCCCTCTGTCTTCCAGCCGTCAGCATCCGAAGACGATTCGCTGGACGTGTCCCCGGGCCCCCGCACGGCTCTGTGAGCCACGGGGTCGTTCGGATGCCTGTGCACGAAAGCCCCATACGGTCCCTGCCTGCCGGTAGCCACATTCCCATAATTTCCATTATCGAAGCACGTCGCGTGTTTTCGCTGCAGCCTCCAGGGTGAGCCACGCGCTGTTGCCCGAAGGCTGTAACAGCATCAGCTGCGGTGGAGTTCCTTGCTTTGGTTTGTTTGGGGTTTGGACGCTGCGGTTGATTACTGTTTATTATCCCGGGTTTCTTTTAGAGTCAGTGACACTTCGAGTCTGAATCCTTGTTATTTACAGTTCTGGAGAGAGGCTCATGAGACGTCCAAATAAGCCCCGGTTATGGAATTGGAAACCATCATTTCCGTAGGCGTACAGGTACATATATGAAGCCGGCGACGATCCGAAGCCCAGCAGGCGAAACACAACGTGCAAAGGCACCATGGATAACGCCAAGGGTAACCAGCCGGCTCCGCCAGCGCTCCTGAGCACCCGCGCCGCTCCCTGCAGACCGCCCTCCGCGCTCCTCGGGTCACGTCGCGGGCGCGAGAATTAACCTCTAGCTTTTTCTTACACAGTCTATTGTGGCTTCATCATCTTTCTTCAGATCGCCGACCTACCGCGGGAGGCCGCCTACAATTTCAGCCTCTGTCACCACGAGGGTATACGAGACGATCTCCTAAACGCTTTCGACGAGCGCATGACCTTCAACGAGGTTGGTGGTTGCTTTTGTGGCATCGGCGGGAAACTGTCGGCACGGCACTGCCTCCACGATTCTGTCCTTGATGCTGGCAGCTGCTTTCCGAAAACGCTGATTAGCAAGCCGGGAGCTGGCTAGTGTAGAAACCCGGAGCACAGGACGGGGAAGTTACCTCCTCCTTTCCTCCTCCGGCTACCCTCCTAAAGCGTGCGCCGAAGCTGGGACCGGCAGGGACGGAGTGCAGGAGCTCTGCTACCAGAGCTCTCCCGACCCCCCGCAGAGCCCTAAGACGACAGCGTAAAACCGCACCGACGCCGAAGACGGTTTCACGGTCTCAAAGGCGATAAGTGGTCCAGCAGCTCCGCGGGCGGTTCGCTTGCACTGACAGCGCCCAGCCCGAGGATCGGAGGCTCCGGGCGCACCGAGCAGCCCGCCGCCGCCTCCCTCCAGGCGGAGTATCGCCCGCTGCCCTGCCGCCCCGCTGGGGCGCGGAGATGACCTCCCCCCCCCTCCGTCTTGTTGTCTCCCTCCAGGGGCCGCTGCTCGATTTTCACACCTGCGAAGACGCGTCCGCGGGCCCGCAGCTGTCCGAGGTTCGCCCGGGTGAACGCGGCCCCCGACGGCTACGTGGCATCCCCAGTCCGTGCGGAGCCGAACGATAAAGACACAGAGGGGAGGAGGAGGCGGAGGGGTGGGAAGCAAGATAGAAGGGGCAAGGAAGGGGGCAGAGGGAAAAGGAGGGATGGAAGGGAAGAAGAAATTAAGGAGAGGGGGGAAGGGGGGGGGGCAGGGAGGGAGGCGGGGGGAGAGGGGACATGAGCAGAAAGAGGGGTGAGGGCGGGAGAGGAAGGCAGGGGGAAAGAACGCGAAGAGAGGGAGGGAAAAGAGAAGGGGAGAGAAAACAGAGGACAGGGAGGGGAGCGGGGCTCCTGGGGGCAGCGGGAGGGTGCCCGACGCGGCCCCGCGGCTGACGGCCGTGCTCCGCAGGACGCCCGTCGGGCGCAGCAGGAAGGCCGCCTGCTGGAGTGCGTGCTGGACGGGGCGCGGGGCTGCAGGGAGCTGTGGCTGCGCACGGTGCGCGTGGTGCGGCGGCGCTGCCGCGGCTATCGGCCGCCTCAGGTGGGTGCCGCGGGGCGGCGGGCGGCGGGCGGGGCGCGGCCGACGGCGGGTGCTGACGGCGCTGTGTGCAGGAGCGGCGGCGGCGTGACGAGGTGCGGTGCGACGAGCGCAAGGTGCAGGAGGTGATGGCCGTGTGGAGGAGCTACATGAACTTGGAATAGACGGGCAGACACAAGTGTGATGTGCATTTTTCCACCGGACTCGTTATTTATTGCCCGCGGACCGAACCCTCTCGCAAATCGCCGTAACTTATTGAGGAGCGCCGCGGCCGCGCTGTACGGGTGTGCCATTAAAGCATTGCATACCGCGCCATACCGCGCCGTACGCTGTCTCCGCGCGCCGCCGCTGCCGTGGGGGAGCGCTTCGGGCGGCGCGCGGCCCCGCCGGAAGTGGGGTGCGACTTCCGGGTTGCGCACGACCCGGCGGCCGCGTGCGGCAGCATGGCGGCGGAGCGCGGAGGGTTGTTCGCCGGGTTCCGCGCGCTCGGCCGCTACTCCGGCCACGTCCCGCACGTTCTGCGCTACCACGGCCGGCACCGCGAGTTCTACGTGGCCACCGCGGTCGGGCGCAGCGTCCACACCTACAACGTGAGTCGCACGCGGCCCCCGCGCTGAAGTCGGGGCGGTGGCGGGAGGTGGCGGGCGGCGAGGCCGCGCTCGTGGCGGCCGGGCCGGGGGCTGCCGCGGGCCGGGAGCTTCGCTGCTGGCGGCACGGCGCAGCTCCGCGCGAATGGAGCACCGCGCCTTAGCGCTGGGGCTGCAGAGATCTGAGGGGCGATCCGAAAGGGAAAGAAATGGGCGCAGTTCGGTCTTGTAACGTGAAAGTATGTGATGCTGACTTTCTTTTTTTTTTTTTTTTTCCCTTACAAATAGCGAGTATAAAAATAATAAGAAAATCGTATCAAGTTATCGTATTTTACAGCAGAGCACAAGATGTATAGTGCAGATTTTCCTGTGCCTCTCTGTCAGCTTTTTAGTGCTTGCTTTTTGTCAGGCTTCTTCACAGTGCTTGAACCGTCAGCATCTCTGGGTGCTGATGGCACGCACTGAAGCTAATTCCATGTGAGCAGAGTTAGGACTGACAAAGTATGGAATGAAGTAGAAGCAGAGATAATGTGGAAACAGGTTTGTTCAGGTGCTGCGAGATATCCACGTGTGTTTAGCTCCATACACTTTAACATAGAGTTTGCTGAATGGCTGTCTTTCAGCAACTGTTGTCCCTTGGCTTTTGAACTGCTGTCTGCAGGTTTCACTTTAGATACTGTTGTAAACTAAGAGAAATATACCATTCTTTCTTTTGAGGCATGCAAATTCCTAATCTCAGGTAGGCTAGATCCTTGAATTTTGAATTTCTATAGCAAACTCATCATTTAAAGTGCCTTTTTCTCGTTACAGGTGAAGAAGCTTGGTATTGTTGCAGTGAGTAAGTATGCACAGATTCTTGTTTTTTGGTTTTTGGTGTTTTTAACATAGTAGCTGACCCTTTTCTCATTTTGAAAGGGCAAAATGATTTATGTTTGCTACTATTCTCAGTGAGGAAGTCTCTGAAATATTGGGTGTTAATTTGGAAACAAGATTGCTGTTGCAACTATGATTTAGTTCTCTTATGCATATGCTGTGTGAACCTTTCCTCACTCTGTTTTTCCAAAACCACTTCTATAGTCTTTAAAGGAGCGAGCATCAATTAAAGCTTTTATTTCCACTCTTCATTGTTCTTATGGCTACTGGAAGGAAAATAATTATGGGATCATAACAGATGGCACTGAAAATCTTCACAGTGTTAAGAATGGGCTGAACTGCTGGGGACAAAGGACCTGAAAGCATAGCTTGATGTGGAGTTGGTGGTGGGTGACAATGCATACAGTAGGTGTCAGTATGTTCAGTGCCTTCATCAACAACCTCAGCTTCAGTCTGATGAGGTATTGTGGAATGTTGGGACTGTTGGGACGGGGCCAGCCAGCTGAAACCATGCAGTATTCAGCCAGGCAAGCAGAGAATACTGCACCTGGGTTAGAACAACAAGCCAGGAGCTGACTGCCTGCCTGGCACTCTGCTGGTAAGTTGCTGGGATTGTGCTGATGCCAGGCTGAGAGTGGGCCAACAGTGCCATAACTAAACACTGTGCTGAGCTATGGTAGGTAGACAACCAGCAGTTCTGCAAAAGCTGTTGTTGCTTTGTACTTTGTGATGGTGAGACCACACATAGACTGTGATAGACAGCTCAGGAGTAAAGCATAAGAAGATACATTGAAGTAACTGGATCTGCTTGGTTTGGTGAGGAGATAAATCACAAGAAGTAGCCTGTTACTGGGAAGGTACTCACAAAGCTGAACTTGTGTGGGTGGTGGTTGACATATAACAAAGGGCAACAGCCAGTCTGCAGGTTCAGGCTGGTGATTAGTCAGTATCCCTGACAGGGAGAACTATGGTATGACATAGATATTGAGAGAGAGAGTTTCCCAGAAGTTTTCAAGACTCAGATGGCATAGTTAAAGCTAACTTGATTTAATGGGTGTTGTAATCTAGCTTTGAGAGGAACTGAGTGGGATGACATCTGAAACACTTGGCCGGCAATTAGGTGATTCAGGAACATAAATGCTGTCCTGAAAAGTAAAGTTTTCCATAAAGTTCTTACATGGATCTCATAAAAGCCAAATATTTTTCATTAATAGCTGAGCTCATAAATGGGACAATTAACTGTTACATAGGTGGGACCAGATTATAAATTCAGCAGTGAAGACATAGCACTATAAACAAACATACCTCCTGCCATCAGTGTACAAAATGGTAAAAATATTGTGCATTTTCTGAGATCCTTTTTAGTAGGCTATACCTTGTAATAGATGATCACTTACACTTTCTTGTGAAATGTGATGTTGAAGTACAGAATTGGAGATGTTAAAATACAGAGTCGTGATTGAGAAAATAAATGATCCGCCTCCCTGATGAGTGATTGTTGTTTATTGATGTTATGTGGTTTCATGAGTGTCTTGGTCTAAACAGGCTCTGCCTTTTCAGGGTACCCGATTTCTGTAACCTGGTTGTATCCCTGCATCATCATAAGTAGAATCAGAGCATAGAATTGTGGAATGCTATAGGCAGGGACACCACCTGCTGTTTCCACTGGGTTGTGAGGCTTTAACAGTCTGTAGAAAGCATTACATTGTTATTATCTATAAGCCTTCAGGAAGCTAACATGTACCTTTACTTGAAGTAATAATTCAGTAATTTATGAAAGAACCACATTGCAGTTCTTCAGTGTGATGTTACTTATTTTACCAAATGTGATATTCGTAAGAGCTACCTGAAATAAATGTGTTCTTGCAGAAATACCTGTAATAAAACAGTTTTATTGGCATGTCACCAAACTAAACAAACACATTGTCAGACTTTATCTTTGGTTATGAAGGTGAAACCTGTTTGAGGTTGAATTTTTCTGTTTGATTTGCAGGCAATGCTTTGCTACAAGACATTACTTGTTTGGCAGCAGACCGAATGTTGATATTTGCTTCATATGGTGATGTTTTCCATGCTATTGCCAGGAACAAAGAGGTTTTTAAGAGTTTACTTATTAATTGGTGGCTCAGTTAATTTTCTGCAAACTTGTATTTCCATAGCTGTTTGTTACCTTTGTTTTTAAGAAACAGTTTTATTGTTCCTAATGTAGAAAATTAAATAGCGTAAAATGGAAATTTGCAATAACAGATTTCGTGATGGCTGACCTATGTTTTATGTATCAATTGCAATAGTTATTTCTCAAAATTCTATCCATAATTACTTGATTTAAATCAATAAAATAAATAATCTAAAGATTATTTAAAATATCTTGCAAACAAACAGCTTTTAATACCAAATAAAATTATATATATGTGTGTATATAATTATATTAATCATCTCTATATATTAATTATATATATATTCTACTGAGTTGTGTGGCCTTTTCATCTATTTTATTTTTGTACTCATGCTCAAGTGGATTAGCCATCCTCAAGCATTGTGCTAACATTGTATGCTATCTGAACATTTTATACTGAAAACTTTCCTGTTAAAAACTTTTAGGTAGTACATACCTATGAAGGTCACAAGGCAAGAATACACCTTCTGCAGCCTTTTGGTGATCATGTCATCTCTGTGGATATTGCTAATGTTCTTATTGTTTGGGATATACAGTCAGAAGGTGAGAGACAATTTTTATTATTGTTACTACGCTACGGTATAACACTGTTAAACTTTCAGTTATTAAAAAATATGAACGTGCATGTTAGGAAGTAGATTATGCAAAAAAGAAAAAATCTTAAATGATGTTACTAAAACAGTAATTTGAAGTCATAATTTTAGAATAATTTTTCATTGCTTGATTCTGCACCACATGTAGATTCTCTTTAACATTCCATAGAAGTGAAAAGAAATGTGTGTTACAGAAGTAACACGTTAACGGTATGTTTTTAGGTAAAGACTTTGGGTACAGCAGCTTTGGCACCATCTCGGAAATCCTATAATTCCTTGATGTTTATCAGTCTGGATAACAGTTAATTCTCATAAACAATCTTATGATTGTGTCAGCATCTTCTCACGCCATTGAATAGGGCCTTGTGGAATCCAGCTTCAGTGGCCTGAAATTTTTATCTTTAGGAAGTATTATTTAGGAAGGGCTGCAAACAGGCTTTAGTGATTTGAAAGTTGCTATAACAAATAAAAGGTATGCTAATGAAAAGAGGTGTTTTGCTCAGGCAGGAGCCTGAATCCTTTGGAAAGATATAAATCACTGCAGTTTTGCCAACCTTGTTGTGCTAGGTAGTCTTATAAGTAAAAATATATGTTGAAGCCAGCAGATGCTATGAAGTAAACAGGCCTAGCGTGTCCTGTTATGCATTAGCTAATCCTTTAATGCAAGAAACACCAGTTATGTAGTTAATGTAAACTTTCTTCTGCCTTTTACATTTACCAGGGGATAACAAGCTACAGGTCTGTGGGGTTAGCCACAATACCAGTGTTTCTTTCTTTTTCTTTCTTTTTTTTCTTTGCAGAGGAGTATCTTCAAGTGGTTTTTGATAAGGCCACTTTTGCAGTTTCTGCAATTCTGCATCCAAGCACCTATTTGAACAAGATCCTCCTTGGGAGTGAGCAAGGGGGCTTGCAGCTGTGGAATATAAGATCCAAGTAAGATTCTTAGTATCTTAGTTATACTTCATGCTCCAAGCAGTTTTGGATACAACTATTATTTTTAAGTGTGGTAGCTTTTGAACATGGAATATTTTACTAAATTCTTTGGCGTAAGTTTTCACTTGGCCTGTCTCCAGGAACAGAGAATGTTGCTGCTCCCTGCATGCTGGTATATTTCAAACTACGTGTTATTTACTGTCTCTGCAGAATGTCAGGGGTTGTTCAGGAATCTTTTCTATTAAAGTTTTTTTTTTTTTTTTTAATTTCTTGGAATCACATACCTTTCCCATGAAAATAGTTGAAAGGATAGTAAATGCATGTCCAGGCTTCCTGCCTCCCTTTGGTTGGTGCTGCTCCAAGGAGCTGCTGGCATGTAGTGTGTAGGCGATTAACATTTGATCAGTAGACTTAAGAAAGAGATGTGTAGACATGTAGTTGTCTCTGAACGTGTCCCAGTTGAACACTGTCCAGATGACAGTATACCATGTTTACTATGATCAACTGCTTTCTCACTCATGGAGCTTAACTTTTGCTGTATATTAATATATGTTCTGCAAATAGGTGTTAACTCAGATTGCATGGTTGAATTTTTTATTTCTGTACCTGCTGTGTACTTTCTGTGAAAGTAAAGCTTTTTTTTTTTCCTCACATAGTTATGTTTCAGAAACATGCACTATGAAAATCAGGAAATAGAAATAATCTAGAAAGTACGGAGAAGTAAATGTTTCTACTCATGTTACTTTTGTGTCTCTTTAATGCAAGTCACAGCATGTAGGGTGCAATATATCCCAGATGTTAAAAATTCTTGCTTAAATGTCTGGGTTTCTTGCTTTGCTATATAAGAATTTACATAACTATTACTGTCCTTTTGGCAACTTTGCTGTGTTGAGCAATTTCTATTTTCCATTGTTTGTTCCCTCCAGAGATTATTTTGTGGAAACGTATTGGCACAATTAGATAAAGGCTAAACTTGTAGAACTGAGAGGAAGCTTTGGTAATCTCTAGCAAGAAATAAAAGAGAGATAAGGATAGATGCCTGCTAGCAGTCTTTTAAGAACGACTAACTTGGTGGTAGAGGAATAAATTTTTGCTTATGTCTGTTCTTAAATATTGCCTTAGTTAATTCACATTAAGTGCTGTATGACCACCTTGATTGTCTTTTCTCTCAATAATATAAATAGTAACAGCAACAATGTTGGTATACCTTTACTATAAATATGAGTTACTTTGTAGTGGAGTTACTTTGCGAGTAGATTATTTATTTTTTATTTAGAAGCTGACCCGAGATTTGCTTTGTTTGTTGATAGGAATTTTGAAGAGGTGTGTTTAAAGCAGAATAGTACAGGAAACAACTGACAAAAAATGAATCTTCTTCTGTATTCTTGTTACGTAATTATATAATCTTTAAAATATTAATGCAGTTACTTTTTTCAAATAGAAATTATTGAAAGTTTTATTCTGAAACATAATTATTAATATTTTTTTCTTCTAAGAGGTATTTAAGAGCAAAAAACTTACATACTTATTTGTGTAAATGCATGAAAAGCATTCATCTTATAATGAAAAATCCTGAAAAGTTAATTGATTGATTATTTTTGGTTTTGTTTGTTTTCCAGCAAACTCTTGTACTCATTTCCAGGATGGGGCTTGGGGATCACAACTCTCGCACAAGTTAGTATTTCTGTCATCTTACTTTTTTACATAACTGTTCAAGAATAGGAAGCAAAATACTGTAGTTTAAACTGGAAATAATATCTGTTCTTTTCAAGGCATGCTAGTAACATCCTACAGCATATTAGGCAACAGGAAGCAAGATATTGTAGTTTTAAATGGCATCAATGAAAATAATGTGCATTCTTTTCAAGACATACAAATAACCCTCTATTAGATACTGAAGAGAGGTAGATTTGAAGGCTAGTCCTAGCTCTGTCATGTTTAGCATTTTGCATGTTTTTGGCTCATTGCTTCTGTATACTTTATTCACTGAATTACATAATGAGTCCATAAAAACAAACAAGGCGTTCACAAGGCATGGCTATTGTGTTATTTCCATGACACTGATATTTTTTGCTACTTAAATTTTTTCACATCAGAAATAGTAGTAAGTTGTAGATTTTATTGATTCAGGCAAAGATTTTCTAATTGCTTTGTTTTTCCAGATATTAAAATGAATTAAAACATCCTAGTAGTATTTAAAGCATTGCTAACATCTCTGAAAATGATCTGTGTTCCTCTTGTGTGAAACTTCTGAGTGTGTACCTGTAACTGTATACATACCAATCTACTAAAATTACTGGAAACTTGAAATATTTTTCTGAGGAATCAAAACTTCTGAAAATGTTACTGTTCTATTCAGTGAAGAGCAAGTGTGAAATCTTGCATCTCTCTTCATATGAAATAGAGGTTCTCATGCAGAAGACGCCTTTACTGTTCTGATACTGGTATTTATAGGGTGGTTGCGAGCTTTCTCAGTTTTCTTTCAATGTTTCCACAGGCTCCAGCAGTAGATGTTATCGCAGCTGGTCTTGTATCTGGTCATATCATTATACATGATATTAAGTTTGATGAAACTCTTATGAAATTCCAACAAGACTGGGGCCCCATCACGGCAATATCTTTTCGCACAGGTAGGTCTTTTTAAAATGCATATAACATCACTAAAACTAAATGGAACTTGGGAGTATGTTTTGATGAGCATTTCAGAAACAAAGTTTGGAATGGGAGTGTTAGTTTCAAAGGCTGAAGATGATTTTGGGGAGTTATAAAAAAAAAAAAAAGGGAGGTTAGATACCTTCATCGTGCTGGCTGTTTCCTCACGCTTTCTTGTGTACTGCAATGGAGTCATGACACATGGTACTCTTTTTTCAGTAAAAAGTAAGCAGTTTTTTAATGTTTCAAGAGCTATTGTAGTACACAGCTGATGGAGTTACTGCACAGTGATTGGTATGCTGTGAGTGTATAAACTTAGTTCTCAGAAGCATCTTCTCCATGAACATGCATTAAAATGTTAGTACTTGAATGACTTACGAATTGATGTTTCTGCAGAATAGGTTTGCAGCTTTTATTTTGTCCTGTAAACACCCAAGCTAGTTACAGTAGTGTTGTTTACTGCCTACAGAACTTACGATATTGAGTCTAGTCTCTCATTTGAACAGAAATATGTAAATCTTAAGAATGTGAGCTTTGATACATAGCCTATATTTGTGTATAAATGTAACCTGGTTCTTTTGAATTCACATTCCCATTTCAGTCTTTGAGTAAAGTACTCTTCATTTAAATCAAGATGAACTTGCTAGATTTCCATTTTGGTGAAGCACAACCACAAAAAGAAAACTCTAGGCCTGTTTCAGCTGTCCATGGGTATGGCTGGATTGGAAACTGTCTTTTACTGAAGATGAAAGTTTGGTTACTAACTATGCAGGATATAGAGGTTTTTTTGTTTTGTTTTGTTTTGTTTTACATTGACATGAGCTACTTGAATCTTTGTGGAACTTAGTGTTACGGGTTAGTTTCCTTGATATCAGGGCAGAAGAAGCATAACAAAAATTAGAAATATTGTGAAATCATAATTTTACTTAGAATGCTTGAATAAAGATGTTATCAACTTCTGGAATTCATTTTTGAAACTGTTGAGCAAATAAACTTAAGGTTTTTGTTTTTTTCTTTAAAAAAAAAAAAAGGCTGTCAACTTGAGATAATACAGTGGCTATCAGATTCTAAAGTGTGAAGGCTTGTAAGTTTGAACAAGAAACTGGGGTATAGAATGACTTAAGTGATTTTAAGACCTTTCATGCTTTCAAAGAAAACTACTAGCCTTGCCTACTGAAGTTGAATGTATTTGGTTCTATCTGATGTGAAAAAAAATCCTGCTTCTATTACAAGTAACCTTCATTTATTTTCTGTTTTAAAATATTAGAATATTTCAGTTAAAACACCTTTTTAGAGCTAGCGTGAGAATGACTGGTTTCTTGTGATTGTAGCCTTTTCCTGCATCAGTTTTAATATGTGAGAAGTAAGCAGGGACCTGATGACCTGAAAGTCAAAAACAAACAAAAAAAGTTGTGTTTTTTTTTTTTCTGAGCAGATGGACACCCAGTAATGGCAGCTGGTAGCCCAATTGGTCACATAGCTTTGTGGGATCTAGAAGAGAAGAAACTAATGAGTCAAATGCGAAATGCTCATTCCACAGCAGTAGCTGGTATGTCATTTGTCCCTGGAGAGCCACTACTTATTACTAATGGCGCTGATAATGCAATAAGGGTAAGTGATAGTAATGGCTGCTGTCTGATGATGTGTTTTTTTTGTGATGATTGGTTTGTTTTTTTTTTGATCCTCCAGTCCTCTGAAGTGTTGATGTATACCCTAGATTGAAGTAGTAACTTTCAAGAGATACAAATACAGCAGAACTCAAATGACTGAAATTGCTGGCTCTCAGCTGATTTGCTAGTCTGCAGTTTTGTTGTCTTATCATTTGTTATTTATTGCTTTATGGTAATCTTGAAGAATAAAGCTTTGTATCCATGCTTCCTAAACCACAATTTATATCCTGAAATACTAATTTTAATCTTGATCTGTTTTAGTTTTTATTAGTATTGTGGCTCATTAGCTGTTGCAGTTGCTAGATGTCCTTTTGTACCTTGCTTTCTCTGATCTGGTAGAGTGTCATAACAAATAGTGGGCAGCAATCATCTGCTACATTGCAGTCCTCCAGAGTTTTGATGTCAAATGTTAATGCCAGTATGTGGAGTTTGCTCAGCTTCCAGCTTACCCTCTCTCACTTCCAGGAAGTGTAGTTGTTGGCACTGCAGTATTTACCACCTTAATTTTTCTGCTTTTCTGTGGGGAGGCAGGTGTGGATTTTTGATGGACCTGGTGGTACAGGGCGTGTATTGAGAAGCCGAATGGGACATAGTGCACCACCAACAAAAATCAGATACCATGGGCAAAACGGAGAGCAAATTCTTAGTGCAGGTATGAATTCTAATTCTTCTTATTCAGTCTGATTTCCTGTGTGATGAAGGCACACAGCCTACCAAGTTTTGTTTTATTAATGTAAAGAATAACTGTGTATTACCCATGAGATATATTATGAAATACAGAAAGTGATTAGTGAGTGGAGATAGTGTTGTTACTGCATTAGACTATTTCATGGTTTCCCTTAAGGAACCTGCAGTGGTGTTTTGGTTGAAAAGTAGTTACAAGCAGACAAGCTTTGAAGCTGTTCTTATTGTCTGCGTTTATGTGTTTAACAAATAAAACCTTCATTTTTGTCTTAGAATCTATCAGCTAGTCAAAGTGAAAACTACTGAACAACTGTGTAAATTCTGTTGACAGAAAAAAAGTAGGCAACATCATTTATTTAGTAATTTGCAGAAGCCAGTCTACTTTTCCCACTAGCTTAGCAGGATTTATGGATTATGATTTCTTAGTAATTTGTTACAGTCTTGTAATTTGTTAGTTTTATGTGTAGTATGTCTCCCCAAGTTTTATGTGTAATATCTTGTCAAGATCACTTGATACCAATATTTTGATCTCTGAGTGTATAAGAGACTAATCTTCCTTAGAAATCAATATATTTAAAAATAAGTTAATAGACTGCTATGGAAATAAAGTATTAGCTCAGAATGCTTGGTGGCCAAGAACACTTCCAAAATGGCATAAGAGAAACTTAACTTAATCTTTAATCATGCTGAAGTAATTAAATTACCCACGTGAGCAACATTTGAAAACATTACATTTTTATGTTAATACGGCTCAGCAGTACATTAATTATACCATCTTTGGCCCCATGTGTAAGAGAGGCATGAACATATGTGGAAAAACTCCAACATACAGTCATGATGATGCTCAGAGGAAAACTTCTCTGAGCAGAGTGTGAGTGAGCAGAGATTGTTTTAAGTCTTTTCTCTAGAATGGGCTTCCCTCCAAGTAAACTTCATAAAATTTCACTGCTGTCTGTGGCTTCATCCTGCTTGATGTTGCTCTGAGTTTCTGCTGTGTCTGTCCTGCCTCCCAGGCTGAAAACCTTATTTCTTTGTAGTGTCCTCCTCTGAATATGAATTTCTCTGCCTTATGCAGGCTTTTTATTACGCCATTTATCATGCACAAGCAAAGGTGTTTGAGTTCTAATAGTTACTCCATTGTATTTCAGACTCCTTAAGAATGAATTACTATGAATAATTTTCTTTCCTAGTGAGAGTGTTTTCTGATTCTTCTGACCTTTATTTGAAAGTGCTATTTTACATGTTGTACAATTACATTTTGTTAGTTTCTTATTCTCTCTTGTCCACATCTCCTCATATAGTGTTTTGTTCTATTTGCCGGACCCATATTTATCTTCTGTACCTTTATTAAATTGAATTACTCAAAGTTCTGTGAATACTGATGACCACCTAGAGGAGGGAGTCATCGTGTTTGCTGTGAGATGGAGAGCTGTGCCTTTACCATTTTTTGTTTTGGTTAATTTACTGGCTCACTTAAGTGTAGTTCTTAACCAAATGCAGAATATCTTGGATAAAGAAAGAAGGGGTAAAGAAAGGAATATTGTTGGTGGTAAGAGTAGCATAAGGTCATGGGAGACTTTGGAACTGTCTGAAGAGTAGAACAGTATTTGTACTGTAGTAATGATAGACAATGTACAACATTTTGATTTTGTGAGGGACAGAGTGGGGATATTGTAGGAGTTGAACGAAGAGAAGATTTAAAAAAACTTCTGTCTGATACAAAGTATTAGGATATAGACCACAGAAAACTGGGTTTAATTTGTTACAGTACTTATATTTTTGTCTCAGATGTTTGTTAAATTACTTTGGGTTTCTGAGAATTTATCTTCTGCTTTTCTGATTCAGGTGGCTTATGAGTAAATAGAAAGTTGATTTTTGCACTACAGTCTTTTTTGATAATATTTTGTCAGGTCAAGATGGAACACTGCAGTCTTTTTCAACAGTGCATGAAAGGTTCAATAAAAGTTTAGGACGTGGTAAGTATTTCAATCAACATACAAATGTTGCTGAAAAAACTTGAAAAGTATTTATGTAAACAGATGCGTTTTCACTTTAACTGTTGCATGAAAACCATTCGTTTAACCTCTCTGCAAACTCAGTCCTTGATAAAGTATATTGTCAGAAGTGTCTGGCTGATGATAAGTAATTTATGTAATCTAAAAGTGCGTATTATTTCACTATGGGCAATGTTGTTTTTTTTTTTTGTATTAGAAATGTATAAATCAGTAGGTGATATTTATCATGCATCATTTTAACTTCTCTTACTTCTGTTTTGTTTTCTAGCCTAAATTTAGTTTGTTAGTTTGGATCTATTGTCTTCATTTTCTTTGATTCAGTGGAGAGCTTTGTTTAAAAAAAATAATAATACATCTTTGTATGCTGTGGTGCTTAAGGGCCATATTTTCATATTCATTTTTCTCATGGAGTGAAACTAAGATAATTCTTTCAAATATCTGTATATGGAATTGTGTGTATCTAAATAGGCATGATTGTTATTTATATCCTCTGGGGATGAATTTGGAGTTTTTGAGTGTAGTTGTTCAAATAGGTGAATGTTTGTATTGCTTTATGTAGTCCTGTTAACGTCACATTTAGTTGTGATGGTGGATCTCTGCCTTGGAGTGTCAGTACAAGATCCTGGAACAAATTATTTGAGTACTGCATCTGTGAATATATTAGTGGAGGGATTAGCTCAGTATTTTATGAAATTTGACAGACACTGTTAGAATTTTCAGACCCTACTGAACACCAGTGCTTGTTGAAAGCCAAAGTTTTCAAAGTTTAATAGGAACTTTACGTATGGTAAATAAACTACTTTTAAGCTCTATTCTGAGATCTAACAATAAAACTGAGACACTCACTTACTTTTTCAAGGTTCAATTAACAAAAAGAAATCAAAAAAGAAGGGTCTTCAGCATGATACAATGGCACTTCCACCAATTACAGCCTTTGCTTCGGGTAAGTAGTCTGAGATATGTGTCAGCTCATTTAATCTTTTAATTTTCAAGACACAAGATGTATTGAAAGCTTGTGCTTTCAATATCAAGTATCAGTATCAAGATGAAATCATTGAGACTGTGGCTTTTCATGAGCCATAGAATACAATTCAGATTTGTACGTTATCTTGTAAATTCCTCTTATATTTTAAAACAGCAGTATATTTTAAATGTCTTCAATATACCCAGCTATTGTCTTGAAAATTTCCAACATGAGAGCCAAAATCTTATGGCACTGTGTTACTCTTGGCTGGTGAACAAGCACTTAGGGAGGTGAAGATCTTTGTCAGATAAGGAAACCCTGGTTGCAGCAGCTGATTTATGATCTCCCAGTTTCTGTATTTGAGTCACTGTTCAAATTTCTGTTACTCAGTTCATTTGAACTTCAGCAAGTCTATCATTTAGAAGCAAAATCATGGTTATCTGTGCCTTATCAAAGAGATTTTTCTTTAAATGAAGAATGTCCTCTTCATATTTCTGTCTTAAAGATAGCTGTTTTGTCTTCCAACTATGCTTCAGTGTTTCCTATGCTGAAAGATTTGGATGTTGTGTAGCCCTTTTACTAAATATAGTATTTATATTTTGTAGAATTCAGTGATACTTGTAAAGTTACATATATAAAATGCCTGCTTTTTTTTTAATGAATGTTAGATTTTCTGCTTGATTAATTGAAAGAAAAACTACCATAGGTATGTCTGCAGACATCAAACACTGATATAAGTATACTCGAGATAGAGTTGCTCCTTTTTTGCTATATTGGCTGTGCTGGTGTGTACCAGTTTGTTTCTGGTTTTTAAAGGTGTAGAATTATCAATTTCAAGATCTGAACATTTTTGCATGTTTTCATTAATTCCAGAAGAAGGTGCGAAGTTGCTCATAATTTAGAACCCTGCATGACTGATCATATTTAGATTTAAAGTTTTATTACTAAGCTTTAGAAGAAAGGTTTTCTTGCAAATGCAGAAAAAGCTTCTGTTGTCTAACACAGGTGTAGCTCTTAAACTGCTCTGGATGGTTAAACTAGTGTCTATGGAAATGTGTACAGCTTGAACAGCTGAATTAAACCATTTAAGCTTAAATATGCTTTTCTTACCACATAGATTTAAATACACAAAAACTTGAAATGTGGCATATGAAAAAAATGTTTGTGGTTTTGTTAGCCTTTCAGTTACAGTGGTTGGTGAACAACTTTGCTTTACTTTTTCTTCTGAATAACCCCTTGGTAGTCCATCAAGAAAACTGAATGTATACTGTTTTATGTAAGGGTATTTCAGAATACTCTGTCTTATATCAGAAAAAGGTTATTTGACTTTAGAGTGATTGTTTCTAAAATGAATGTGTGTTGTGTTGCAGAGGTGGCTCATCAGAATGACTGGGATGGTATTGTTGCCTGTCATCAAGGGTATATAACCTGTACAACCTGGAACTATCAGAAAACATCTATGGGAGCTCATAAACTGAGGCCAGAAGAATTTAGCAAAAACAAGCCTATTGATATATATGCAACAGTAAGTTTATTAGTTAATTTAAGATACTGTCAGCGTTACAGTGCTGTTTTGAATTGTTTGTAGAGAAGCAGTATTTATAATGAAAAAGCACTTTTATAATGAAAAAACACAAAAAGTGTTCTAGTTACTTTTCAGAGTTGTTTATGATGGCTGCCTTAGCATGTCTAACTGTTTTATGACGTTAAGAGAAATATGCATATTTTTTTTCCTTACGCATACAGGTTAATTGCACATTTTATCTTTGAATTCAGACATTTTTTGCCACTCAGTGTTTGATGTTTACCTTTAATTTCTCAAACTGACTTAGATTAAACTATACATCAGTAATTATATGCTTCTGCTGTATATTATCAAACTGAAAGGGAATTGCTGAGAATGTTGGTTTTTTTTCCTGACAATATGGAAAAATTTATTTTCAAGTTGCAAACAGGATATTCTCTTTAAAATGCTTTGGAACTTGAGCTGACCTCAATGAAAGTCAAGCAGTCAATAAAATACACACAAAAGTTTGCTAAGGATTTATGAGTTTGCAACGCAAGTAGTTACTGTAGCACATACATACAATTCATTTGCTTTGTACACAGACTACTTATTTATCTTACGTTTTGTTTTTATTACCTTATGCTTAGCAGTTAAGTGGTGGATGAGTTTAGCTGTAAATACGTACTTTCTCTTAATTAGATCTCTTTTGATAGAGGTTAGAGTGTTGTTTCTCTGTTTCTTAGAACTTAAACTCTGAATTTATGCTCTTTCGGGCTACTATTGTCAAGGCTGATGTTGAAGCAGTGGCAGCAGGTGTGCTTTGTCTTTATGGTAGTAACCGAGTTGCACTGTTTATATAGGTTACTCATTTAGGCTGCAGCTTGGATTTTATTACATATGACTTCTGCAAGAACAGGTGTCACTAAACCATTATTTCATTATCTTTTATGGGCATGCACCATCTCATTTATTGCTTGTTGCCGATTCACTTCTTTTAAGATCTCTTCTGTCTACTTTTTCAAGAGGTTTATTCCGTGAAGTTTTCTTTGAAGTTTAATAAAAACATAGTAACATTCCTAATACATTTTGTTAACATTCCTAACAGTTTTCCTAATTAGGCAGTTTAAGAATAATTTTCATAGGCGTTTTTATTCTCTTTGAAAGGCTGTTGATATTACCACATGTGGGAACTTTGCTGTAATTGGGATGTCAACGGGACAAGTGGATGTGTATAACATGCAGTCTGGCATTCACAGAGGGCGCTATGGCAGAGAAAGAGGTATGAATTTCTTAAATCTGAGTCTTAACGGAGTAGCAACAACTTTGAGTTCTGTGTAAGTCGTCTAGCACACCTTCTGAATTGGAGTGCTGATTTCTAAATTGTGTTTAAATTCTGAGATAAAACTCTTTTCTCTTAATTTCCAGCTCATGAGGGGTCTATTAGAGGGGTAGCAGTGGATGGATTAAACCAGTTGACAATCACAGCTGGAAGTGACGGATTAATTAAATTTTGGAAATTCAAATCTAAAGATCTAGTTCACTCTACTGATCTTTCTTCTTCTCCAAGTGGAATTCTGCTTCACAGAGATAGGTAAGAAAATAAAGCTGTGTTATGTGCATACTGTTTGCTGTAGATATGAAATTCTAGGTGACGGATATTCTAATGGAGATTTCATTTTTGATGCTTGAAATACAACAGGCTGCTGGTTGTATGAATCATATTGCTAGAGTGAGGAAGTATGTTATCCTGCTTTTCCTCAGATTAATTCAGGATAGAAATATCCTGAAGTGAGGTTAGTAAGTTGTTTTCATTTATCTCTGAGTATTCACTGACATATATTTTATTTATTCTTGGCAGTGGCATTCTGGGAATTGCTTTTGATGACTTCAGCATTAGTGTTTTGGATATAGAAACCTGGAAGATTGTCAGGAAGTTCTCAGGACACCATGGACGTATTAATGACATGGTAATTTTTTACTCACTTTCTGCAGTAGGTTACACATATAATTTACTCATTCTAAAGGCAGAATTTTCTTTGCAAATATTCAGTCACTGAGTATTGTATTCGGCAGTGAACGGTAAAACTGTAGTATAGCAGTTTTGACGATGTTCATCTTCATGTTAAAATGTGTTCTGTTCAAATGGATGTGTCTTTTTAGGGTACCTTGGCATTTTAGTATAACTTTACAAGAAGCTAATTTGGAATTTAACAAAGCGTCAGCAATAGTGAAAGTCAAGTTGAGGTGTAGAATTCAGGTAATCTTGAAGTATGTTGAAAAGATGAACCAGGTAAATACATGGACTAAACAGATTTGAGGTTATACAACACACTGATACTTATTTTATGATTTATGTAGTTGTGTTTTGCAGTGTTCACTAAGATATTTTGTTGTTAGTGTCTGATTTAATTCTTCATATTAGGAAGTATTTGATTTCTTCAATTTTATGCTTCACCATTCATATAGAAGTGAGATCCAAAATAGTTTCACTTAAAGCCGTATGGAACAGGTCAATATATTTAAACCTGTTGTGAAATAGTTTTTTTTGTTGTTGTTCTTTTCCGTCTTTGATTAGGTGTTGTCAGTTTTGTTTTATGGCCAGATCATTTCATCATGATCTCTGAAAGTCATCTAAAACAGTGCTATGACATTAAATTGAGTATTTTATTTTAGACTTTCAGTCCTGATGGTCGTTGGCTAATAACTTCATCAATGGATTGTACTATTAAGACTTGGGACCTTCCCTCTGGATGGTGAGTTGGTTGAAAAAGCTGCAGCAACACACGGTGTGAACTCCTTTCTGTCTTCTGAGTGGCAGAAATCCTTCTGGCTTGATTATCTGTCACCAAACTGTACTATCTGATATTTGAAGTTTTGCTTGTTGTTAGTAATTATTATTATTAGTTATCTTGATGAGTACTGTATTTGCTACTCAATGTGCTGTTCATACTCATCATGCCTAGCATCTGTAACAGCAAGCAGTCTATCTGCACGCCAGGAACCTGATGGACAAAACGTGAACCACAGTGTTATTTTCCCAACAAATGTTCAAGTACCTGAAATCGCTTGTGAGGACCAGGTTTTGTGCCCTTTTCAGGGAATAGAGTATAACAGTGTCCTGAAGATCTGATTATGAAATTAAGAGTTTTCACGTAAGTGTGGAAAAAATGGGAACGTCTTTGTCCCAAAGCAGTTATATAATCAAAATAGCAAGAGACTGCTTAAGGTGAATTGCTTCCACTATGCTGAAGTATTAATCCTGTTTGTTTTTTGAACCAGAGCCTGTTCTTAATTAAATTCATTTTAGAAACATGTAAGTTTTACTTCAGAATTTCAAGAAATTCTGGTCAAGCAGAGATCTAGATACGACATCACATTTCCTGTTGTTTTGTTGTTGTTGTTGTTGGTTGGTTGCTTGGTTTTCTGTTGTTGTTTTTGTTTTTTTCATTTGTTTGTTTTTAGAATTATAAGAAAATGTTTTCCTTTAACTGTAGGCTGAGGAATTTATTGAAAAGGAGCAACAGCTCTTAACAAAAATCTTGACCAGGGCATGATTGCTACAGGCCAGCATACCTCCAGTCTTAATGAGCTCATCTGCTTGGTGGGCACCAGTTTCAGTAACATTTCTGTGGTTGGGCTATCTAACATCTGGACCAGGAAGTTGTCCTCAGTGGACTCTAGGAGTCTCCTGTTTGCAGACTTCCAGTTGCTTTCCTGGCAGATATCCAGGTGGTTGAAATACCCCATCAGGATAAGAGCCTGCAAGCATGATGCTTCTTGTATCTGAGGCCAGAAGACCTTGTCGACAGGCTCCCTTGAATCTGGTGGCCTGAAGTAGACCTTGACAACCAAATGTCCTTAACTTTAACCAACAAGCTTTCAGCCTGTTTGTGGCTGTTTCTCAGAGGCAGTTCTTAGCCATTAGTCAGATACCGGGGCCGCTCACCTGCCTATCTCTTCTAAAAGCTCGTGGCCTTCAATTGAAGTATTTCAGTTTTTTGGTTGATCTCACCATGTCTCTGTGACAGCAATTAAGTCATATTTATCTAATTGCACTACAGCTCCTCCTTGTGCTTGTTTTCCATGTGTGTGCACTAGTGTAGTGGTACTGTAGCTGGGGTGTTGGCTGTATTACATTCTTGGAGGGAGCCCCCTTTGGAACAATTTTGAGTCTTCTCCATGCTGTTTCCAAAATTGATTGTTCCCCAGTTCTTCCATCAGTCAGAAGTGCATCCCCTTTCTTCATATAATCTAATTCTGCTGATGAGTCCATCCTGTCTGCTGCCCAGAACACTCTTGTCCCACCTGGTCATTTGCATCCTATCTGACATCAGCATGCCCACTCCCCTCAAAGATGCAACTGAGATCATAGATCCCAAAGCCCTGAGCATGGCATCATCTGTGCTGCCATTCACTTGATCTATTCACATCGTTTTTATGGGTCCAAGTGTCTGTCAGTGAACACATTCAAGTACTTCTTGTAATTTGAAGTAAAAGTGACAAACCTTGCACTGAACATGAATTTGCATGAAAGTCTGCTAGCGTGGCTGTCATCGAGTAGTTGCAGCAATGGTTAGAACTCAAAAGCAACTTGTGGCAATAGTCATACACTTCTGAATACTTCCACTTCCTTCTTATGTGATTTTTTTTTTATTTTTTTCGTTTTTCTGCAATATTAAAGGGAGTGATCAGGGAATGGTATAACATGCTGAAATTATGATAATGTCAAGAGAAAAGTGCTGCAGATACTGCAGAAAGTTATTCATTTTTTGCTTTATGGACTTTAGACCCCCAAGTTAACCAAGTGCATGTGAAGTGTCTGTATAGAATGGAAGAATTAACAACTGATGGCAGAGAATTAAAATATGAGTTCAGAGCAGTGTGGGGCTGAATGGAAGTATGAAATCTATTGCCTCTGAAAGTGCATTAGGCCTAAGGAGTTGAATGTGGTCAGACAGTTCATCAGACTTTCCTCAAAGTGTCTTAGGAGGCAAAATAAATGTTCCAGCTGCAGCTGATAACAAAGTTTTATGAATGTGAGTGGTTTGTTGCCCACTGCCACTCATTCACTGGGTTTATATGATGTATTTGCATACTTCTATTGTGCTAGTTTGCACATATGCTTATGGTGTCCTGCTTGCTTTCAATCCTGTTCGTGCTGTAATTTAGATACGTATAGAACAAAAAGTTCATTCTACTAAAGACTTCTCTTTTCTCTCTTTTAGTCTCATAGATTGCTTTCTGCTAGACTCTGCAGCAGTGAGTCTTACTATGTCTCCTACAGGAGATTTTCTGGCTTCAGCCCATGTGGATGATCTTGGAATTTATTTGTGGTATGTAATACTTATATCTGTAAACAACTTCAGGTGGGACTGAATGCTTTCAACCGCCTTCATGGCTAGGGTAGAATGGAAGTAACACATTATTTGTCTTTTTTCTTGGTTAGTTTTTGTTTTCCTGTTGCCAGATAGGTGGATTAAAGGCTCGCTTAATAGCTTGGATTGGAAAGAACCTTAAAGACTGCCCAGTTCCAACTCCCTACCACGGGCAGGGTTGCCGCCCACTAGATGAGGCTTCACAGGACCTTATTGAGCCTGGTTTGGAACACCTTCAGGGATCAGCCACAGCTTCTTGGGCACCCTGTGCCAGTACCTGTCTGCCCTCTGATTAAAAATTTTTGTCCTGACTTCTGATCTCCCTTCTTTTAGTTTTAAGCCATTCCTCCTTGTCCCATTGCTGTCAAACCATGTTAAAAGTCGGACTCCCTCCTGTTTTTAAGCTCCTTTTAAGTATTGGAGGTCTACTCAGAACTTTCTCTTCTCCAGGGTGGTCTTTTACATAGGAGAGTTGCACCAGCTTTTCAGAGTCCTACTCTGGACTCTTTCTTACAGCTTTGCATGCTTCTTTTGCTATGAACCCCAGGCATGGATGTAGTACTCCACATGGAGTTACCTGAGAGGTGTTCCCTTGTTAGACCTTTCTGTGATTAAGAGGTTTGTTAGAAGTAATTATAAAAAATTTCTAATCTAGCTTATAATGGCAAAAAGTAATTTGCCTTAATTGCTCATGCACAGGCTTCACACTTCTAGAAAATTTGCTACAAGTGCCACTCTGTAATTATTTGACAGAAGGGTGAATCATTTATATTTGCATAATACTTTGTACCTACTAAGCGCAAGCAAGATTTTTAGGTAATTTTGCCATTGGAAATAAATGCAGAAATTAGCGCTGATTGAAGTAAAACTAATTCATATTGCTATATGAAGTCTTTGGCAGTAATACTTTAGCTTAACTTTTCTATTTCAGACTTTTTGACAGTATATATATTGTTGCATTTCATTTCATGTTTATCTGTTTATCTTTAGTGAAACCTGGTGTTTAGTTAGAGCGTAGTAATGTTAGGCTGCAGTGGAATTCTGTCTGAAGTAATTGCTCCCGTTCACATAAAAATTGGTTTTAAAATGTCTGTTTTATTTTTTAGGTCCAACCGTTCTTTATATTCACTTGTCTCTTTACGACCCCTTCCAGCAGACTATGAACCTTCTGTGATAACACTTCCTGGCACCTGCCCTCTGCAAGGTAACCTTCAGACAAAAGGTTGTTTTCTATCTGATACTGAATTTCAAATGGAAGACACTTTTTATTAACTTGCTGAAAACTTGGTGTCTTATTATTCTGTTTTTGAATTTCTATTTATTCTACCATTTCTAGCAGACTTTGGCCTACTCCCACTCTAATGTTTACTGAAATGTCTGTTTATCTTTCTGCATTTGAACATACAGAATTGCATTCTGATTACCTCCACTGGTTCAAGTAGGTTTTGTGGGTAGTAAGAATGCTTGTGCTGTTTAATTGCTTTCTTTAAGCTCAGATTGCCTTAAGTACCGTACATGATGACCTCTGTCAGAGGTGCTTGAAATAAATATTTCTGTTTAGCATTCGGGACAGGGTCTCTGCTTGTTCCTTTCCCCTCCAGCTTTTGTGCCATAGTACTTTCAGTGCTGTGTGTTGTTACATGGGCAGGAAGACTGGCTTTTGCTCACCTTCCACATTCTTGTATTGAATTCCCAATGAAAGAACAGCCTAAATTGCATTATAGTTACACTTAGTACCAACAACTGTACATCTGAAGGCCTCTAGATGGAGATCTTGTATGATAAATTTTAACAGTTCTCGTAAGGTGAAGTGCGTACATTTTGATCTCTAGCTGGAGGAGGGACACACCTAGCTACTGACTGCTTAAAAGAAAAGTAACTTGATCTGTTGAAATGTTAGACACATTTTCTTTCCAGATATCTAAATTAGGGAGACACGATTTTCTCCCATAGATGTTAAAGTTTTAATCCTATAAATTGATTCTGGCAGAATGCTTGAATTCACTTCTTTTCTTCAACTAATGTAAGGCTTCTGCTTAGATGCTCAAACTTAGAATGATTTGGTGTTGTGATTTTAGGCTTTCCTGGGATATTCATGGATTCAGCTGTATAATATTATGCAAAAAGAAAGCAGAAAGTAAAGCTGTTTGCTTTGCAAACATATCTTTGCAGTCTTGTCTGTTAAATTCTACATTTTAGGCACAATAGATAGAAGTTTGTTAGTGCAGCTTGTCAGGTATTTATTATGCTAAGAAACATATCTGCAACACACGTTCTTTTAGAAATTGCAAAATCACTAATCGTGTTTTTATTTATAATAATTAAATATTTATAATAATTAAAAGTTACATATGCTCATAAAATATATTTGTTTTTCAAAGATGTGGATGCTGCAGAAGGTGAAGACAAATGTGATGAGATGATAGAATATGACTCACCAGAGCAACTGGGAGAACAGCTGGTAACTCTATCCTTACTACCTGAATCAAGATGGAAAAATCTCCTCAGTCTTGATGTTATCAAGGTAATATTATGAGGTACACCATTGTTTATCTACTGTAGTATTTGTTTCTGAAGAAGCAGGTAAAATAAAGGCTGTTTCTTCTGTAAGCAGTCTCTGAGAAGAACTGTTTAGTAACTTTTGCCATAATGATTCATGCAACGTGCAGAATAACTGTCTGAAGCAAGCTATTTTTTTTAGTGCATCTTGTGAGTGTCCATAAATCTGTTCTAAGTGCCTCCAACCAATGGCAGCCATTCCTATAAACAGAAAAAGAGGGAAAAAAAAAAAAATCCTAGCATACAGCTGGGTAGTTTGTCTTTGACCTATGAGCTGCATTTATCTGTTCACAGGACTTGATCTCACTTTTCAGGTGTTGTTCTGGATTTTGCAGTAGAAGATTGCAAAAGACTTCTAATCACAATTTCTGGGATTTGAGGGAGAGGTTGTTATAATATTTTATATTCAGCAGTGAACTGCTCTTCTGTGTATTTACTTTTCAGTTCTAATAGTTTTTGAGATATGCTAAAAATAAATTTCTTGACAACAAAAATTCCCACTTGTTCCTACTGTGATCACAGCTTTATTCAAATATCTTATTAACAGAAAAAAAATAAACCAAGAGAACCACCAAAAGTTCCCAAGTCAGCCCCTTTCTTCATCCCAACGGTTCCTGGTCTTATACCTCGATATGCTGCTCCAGAGCAAGAAAATGATACACAGGTAATAAATAAATAAATAAGAGATTGTAGTAATACTTATCTAGTATATTTTTACAATAAAATCTTAAAGGTTTTTAATCTTAACTGAAATTTCGCTATAGACTTCACCAATTTTAGTGTATTTATATTAATGCTTTTTTTTCTGTAAGTCTTCATTGTGTCAGGAAAAGAGTATAACTGAAATGTAAATATGTTTACATTCTTATGTATATTTACTTACTCTTTCATGGTTTAGTCAAAGGTAGTAAATATTGGAGTACTGGCACAGAAATCTGATTTCTACGTTCATCTGGAAGAAGCCCTGAGCACTAATGAATGTAAGTTAAGAAATTTCACTAACATGTAGAAGCTAGTGATATTTTGGCATGTTTCACTTCAAATGCCAGAATTGCAATATGTGTAGGAAAATGCAATTAGTACAGTAGCAAATGCAAAAAGAATGGTCTGATAGATGTAAAGCTGAGGAACATATATCCAATCTTGACCAAAGATCAAGCTGGCTGGCAGCATGGAGCCAAACTGGCTAAAATCTGCTTAGAGAAAGCAGGTAATTTTTTTAAGACTGTTAGACGTTGCTGGAGGTTGTGATGCTATCATCCAGAAAATATGCTCTTTATTATTTGGAAGGGAATGATTTGATAAGGAATAATCTGGTGGTTCGTTGAAAAATGAGAACTCTGGTTTGCTTAGCAAATTCTGTTTGCAAAGATTACTTCTCTGACCTTACTTTTAACTGACATAATTGACAAAATCTGTAAGTTTTTTTATTTTTTTTTTAACATTCTGTTAATCTTGACATTTGTTCACTTAAGATGCTGGTGAGAATGAACATAGCTGCTGTTTCCCTTTTTGATACAGTACTGCTACAGAATCACTGAAATTGGGATTTCTGGCAATGTAACTGACCTGGAAGTTTAAATGGACAGCTATTAAAATGTTGTCTGTGAGGCAGTTCTGAAGAGCTTAGAACATGTTGTGTGTATACTTTATTTTGGCCATCTATCACAAGCAAGTTGTGGGTTTATTCTGTTTTTTATTCTGTATGTTGTTTGAGAGCGTTCTATTCAGCTGTTTTAGAATTGCCTTGACACAAGTAAAACGTGAATTGAAAATATAAAAACCAAATTAAGCTTCTTCTGGCTGTCTGTGCCAGGGAGCAAGCGTACTCCATGATGCATTGCAGTAGTGATCCCCTGGGCTGCCCTCAGGCTGTATCATCTCTGCTGAAAGGACAGTATGCTGCGGGGTCTGTGCTCTAATCCTAGTACAGGGAGCCTGTTGGTCCACTCCCAGTACTCTGTTGGTATGTAACATGGTTCTCTGCTTGGTATTTGACAGGCATCTCTTCTAAAGACAAGTAGGTCATGCAAATAAGTAGTGGTACATTAGAAGTCATCTTAATTTAACATTGGAATAGAGGCAGGGTTTTGCACTGCAGAGCAGGACTGTAGAATATCGATTTAACTGGGCACCTTTTCCATATTGTATGTATACTGATTTCATGGTGTATTCCATGCTTGGTTTTTCAATCTCTTGTAGCATAAAAATAAGTTAATGCATCCCTTTAACACTGTTAATATCACACCTTTACTCTAGCTAATTATCTTCACAAAAATTAAATACTCATGCATATAAATACATTTAAACCAACTAAGAAATACTAGCTAATACCTAATGGTTACAATGATATGAGAGTTTAAGAAACTGCTTTTCTTAGTAACTTCAGAAATTGAAATATTAATCCGCTGACAGCATCAAAAATTTTGCTACCAAAAGCTGTGTTTGCATCCACCTATGCTTTCAGTTTTGCATTTCTAAAGCAATTTTCAGAGAACAGGTTTGATTGCAGTAATTATGAGGATGAACACATACAAAGAAAAGAGTTTCTTGTAAATTTTGCATAGTTCTATTACAGAGAAATTTTCCCTCTCTGCCCGCAGAAGAAATTTACTTAACAAGGAATAATTCCCTTAAATGCACCAGGTTATATTTTACCTTGCTTAAAGTCAGTAGCAATAAACCCTAAAGATTGCTAGAGACAATAGTAATTGGTTTCTTTCTTCTAGGATATATTTGCCATAATGGCTTAGAATAAAAGTTCATCCCTTCTTTTTGTTGAAAAGAAATAAGAAATGGCAGTCTTAACTAGCTGATCAGAGACGCAGTTTATCTAAAGACACAGAAGGTAAAGAAAATTTATGGAGAGGTATTAATTGTATTTGTCAAGGTGGACTTAGGAAAACAAATAATTTCCTTATTAGAGTGTATTTTTCAGAGAAATGTGATGAGTTAGAGGCATGCTGACATTTTGTGGAAAGCAAGAATGGTAAGGAAACGTTAGACATTTGAGCTTTTGCTTTATGACTATGTATCAAATGTTTTGAATTGCACTGGATGGATTCCTGAGATTCTTTTCTGCAGGTGTTAATGATGATGGATTGCTCTGTATTTTAATACAGATACAGCTCCGCTTAATTTGCTGAAAGAATTGGGACCATCTAGTATTGAGATAGAACTGAGAAGTTTGTCCCCTGAGGGTGGTGGTTCCCTGGAGGTGATGCTAAGCTTCTTGAGAATGATTGGGATGATGTTGAAGAAGAAGTACAACTTTGAACTTGCTCAAGCGTACCTTGCGCTATTTTTAAAGGTAACAGTATTCTTTTAAAAATTTGTTACTTCTGAACAAAATGGTCCAGCAAAAGGACAAAAACTGTGTGAACTTTCTGCTAGAGCTGTTTATCTTAAATGGTTTATTTGAGGGATGGTTTTAAAAAGATTTACCAAACATGTTTTTTTACAGGTTTTTACTCTGTTATTTGTTCCGTGTATTTCATTTTTTGTAACACAGATAATTTCTTAATTGTTGTTTATTTTTAAGCTAGGATTTTCTGTGTTTTAAGTAAATCAGTGCACAGTGTTTGGGAAAGTAAAATAAGTGTTTGAGCTTATCTCAATCAAGCTTGCTTGAGATTGGAAGTCCAACTTCACATTGTGTGTCAGTGGTCTGCCTTTCTTCTGTCATCTGTTAAGCTTCACAGAACTGAAAAATTATTCCCAGAGGTGTAGAAGTTAGAAAATTACCACAATAAAATGTTTATATATTAAACTAAAAAATAGTGTTTCCTTAAATGGTTCTGTAGAGAATCAAAACCTTTCTGATACTGCTGTACCTTCTTACCTACCGTGTGAAGCTGTGGGAAAGCAATTAATTGCAACTTAATGGGAAAGTTGTTAAAGCATTCTGGTATGTGGTAGTATCTATTTAACAGCACATTTCTTAATTATGTCAGGACTTTATTTCATGGCAGACAAATAGGCATGCATTTTCTTTGTCTCTTTCTTCTGCTGGTGGTAAGTGGAATGCATAGGGTTATGTCAACAGAGCAAATGCTACAAGCTAATATAACTAAATCTGTAGAGTGAAATACTTCAAAATACAAATTCCCCCTGCACTAAATGCACAACAATGTATTTTGTTATAGATTCTAGAGAAGACAGCTAAAAGCTTATCACAACTTCTAGATTTATTCTGTAGCTGAGAAAATTACTATTCCATCCATTAAGTGTTACCAGTTAATAATAATAGTGACTCTATACAGGTTGGAATACTGCTTTTCTTTTTGCTATCAATAAAGAAAACACTTTATATAAGGAAAAAAACATCCCCTATATCTTTAGGTGTGTGCTGACATGATTCTTCTTGCTTTATTCACTACAGATAATTGAAATAATAATCATGATTGATCTCAGAGCATCTCTTTAATGTTTCTAAACTGAACGTGAGCTTATGATGCAGATTTTGAGGAAAAAGAGGAAAAAGTTACTCTCTAGAGAAGTCTGTGATTAGGATAGATTCAGCAGCATCAGTATATCTAGTAAGATGTTTTGCTGCCTTATCCTAGCTACTGAATATTTGGGAGGAAAATGGCTTCTGAAAGAGTAGCAAAAAAAAAAAAAAAAGAGGTGGAATTAAATTGAATGAATGAATTGAAGAACTGTCTTCATTCAATTCCAGTACTTTGCTTTCAGTAATGTAACTGAAGAAGCTGATATTCTGAAGTTGGTTTGTGTTAATTTTACTGACTGCTGCTTATTTTTATTTTTCAGTTGCATCTTAGGATTATTTCATCAGAGCCAAGCCTACTGGAAGAAATATCTAGACTATCAACACAACTTGAGGAAACCTGGATTCATTTGCGGACTCTTTTCAATCAGAGTCTGTGTGTGCTAACATATATGAAAAGTGCTTTGCTATAAAGTACTTAAGAGTTTTGACTATATAAAAATTTCTTCAGAAAAACAGTACAACTTTTTGCCGAAGTTACTGAATTCCAAGATTTATACTGGAAGTTCTGATGCTGTATTTTTATATGTCTGTCTAGAATGGAGTGTTTTAGAACATAAGTAATATGCTAACGCTCCCTGAACTCTTGATAGCTTGGGCTGTACCCCCTGCCCTGGGGAGCCAGTTCCATGCCTATCACCCTCTAGTGAAGAACTTTTTCCTAACCCCCTTGACTGTCCCCAGTGAAGTTCCATGTCATTCCCAAAGAAGAAATGATTTAAAATAATAAAAATGGGAGTATATTTTCTGAGTGAGAGTCAGCATATTTATTTCTGAGTGAGAGTAAGCATATTTATTATGCTTAATAAATCAGTACCATTAATGCAGAATTAAAGAGCATTTTAATCATTAACCAAGTCTAAATATTAGTTTAAAACAAAGGAGTACAAAAAATTGCATTCTTCTGAAATCAGAATGCATTTACATAAACCTTGTAAATGTTTTCTCCACATAGTGCTAAGCTGTATTCACTAAGCAGAGGTTTCTGGCTATCACAAATGATGGAAATCAGTGGGGAAGTGGGGAAGAATATTTTACATCAAGTTTCTCAGTCTAATTTTGTAGTATCAAGTTCTGATGATCTCTTAAGGAGATCAGAGATTACAGAAATAAATGCCTTGAGTTGTGAGGATTTCTCTCTTTTTTTTTTTTTTTTTTACTTGAATCAGAAACTCTTTTAGTGAATTGGTTTAAGACAGTAGTGTTTGAGAATTTACAAAAGGGATTTTCTAAAACTTCAAGCGTTAAGAGAATGTGGGGGCGGGAAAAGGTAACGGGAGTATATTGGACTGTGGATTTGATGGCCTGGCACAGCATAACCACAGAAATATGAGGCACTTATTAGTAGACTCTGGCATGCAGTGCACTCTAATGCCCTTGAGTCATGAAGGGACAGAATCAATTTATATTTCTGGGGTGGCTGGGGGTTCCAAAGTGTTGACTGTGCTGGAGGCTGAAATCAGCCTCGCTGGTAAAGACTGGCAAAAACATCCTTTTCTGACTGGCCCAGGGGCCCCCTGTGTACTTGGTACACTTGTACTTGGATTACCTCAGATGGGGTATTTTTAGGACTTCAAGGGTTATCAGTGGGCCTTAGGAATAGCTAGAATAGCTGCTGTAGATACAGAAGGTGTTAAGCAGATGTTAGTTTTGCTTGGCCTGTCAGAAAATCATCTGTTGTGGGGTTGCTGCAAGTGGAGGAGAACAGGTACCGATTGCTGCAGAAATGGTGCACAGATGGCAGTACTGCACCCCAACAGGGATTGCTTGCTTCCCATTCATGGGTTGATTCATCAGCTAGAGAGCAAAACTCACTCGCCTTTTAACAGCCCCATATGGCCAGTGCATAAAGCCAGTGGAGAATGGAGGCTGATGGTAGGCTAACTGAATGAAGTCACATCCCCACTGAGTGCTGCTGTACCGGACGTGTTAGAACTCCAGTATGAATTGGAGTCAGAAGCAGCCAAGTGGTATGTCACCACTGACATTGCTCATGCCTTGCTGGAAGTCCCCTTTATCAGGTGATGTGGAAGAATAACTTCATGTGGGGACCCTGAGCGGCAGCAGGCTTTTGAACAGATTAAATAGGAGATAGCCTGTGTCGTGGCCCTGGGGACAGTAGAGATGGAGCAGGATGTAAAGAACATCCTCTACAGCGCTGCTGGAGAGAAAGGTCCCACTTGGAGTCTGTGACAAAGAGCCTCAGGAGAGACCCAAGGCCAACCCCTGGGATTCAGGAGTCAGGCATACAGGGGCTCGGAAGAGGGCTGAGTTCCAACTGAAAAGGAGATCTTAGCCACTTATGAGGGGGTTTGGGCTGACTCGGTACTGAGTCGCATCTCCTGGCACCCTGACTGCCAGTGCTGAACTGGGTGTTCAAGGGAAAGGTTCCCTCCACCCATCATGCTACTGATGCCACTTGGAGTAAGTGGATTGTGTTGATTCCTCAGTGAACTTGGATGGGGACCTCAGTCATCCAGAAGCTTAGAAGTAATCATGGTCTCTTCTGAACCATTGACATGCTCACTCAATACATCTGCTGTGTTGCACTTGCTCCATCTAGACGTAGCATAAAAGAATAGCTAATACAAATATGTAATTTTGGAGAGAGTACTTGAAAGATAGATGCTTGCATTTGGCACAGGGCTGCCATCACACTTTTGAACTTATTTTGTCATGTACTCAGCAAACACCACTAACACGTATATGTGGTGTGGAGTACTGCGAAGCACTTCAGACACCCACATACAGCATGAGATCAGCATCCTTTTTGCTCTCAAATTTGCAATAAAGTTTTTAAGGTTATCAAAGGAGCACAAAAGTGATGGAAGATTAGAACAACATAGAGGAACTGTGAAAGTTGACGATTCTTTATCCTGAAGTCACATTAAATGTTGATTTAAATGTTGATTTATTGGGTGGCAACCCAGCCTAGGGCAGTGTCTTGGACCTGGGTGGAGGGGCCTTAAGGCCCCTTCCAACCCAAGTTGTTTTAAGGTTTTGTGAAAGGTGAAATAGTATGGAAATTTCTAAACTCCAGTTTTTTGGCTAGATAGGCTGAGAATACAGAGTTGGGGGGGGAATATACACCTAAGCCTTTCTGTAAGCATCTTTCTAAGATTTAGGAAGATCTGTTTCAACAGAAAATGGTTAGCTTCTGATGATGTAGTTCTCAAGAGCTCATTATTCCCGATTTCTTGAAGGCAGCACCCAAATCCCTCAGACTTCAAATGTAGTAAATGTGTAATAAATCTCCGAGCTTCTAAGTGTGTTAACAGTAACTGCCTGATTTAGGAGATCTTAGTGATTTGTTTCTTGAGCCAGCAGAAAGTACAAAGGTATATAAGCCAGTACACTTTGCACTGCAAGAAGGAACAAGGGAAAAATAATTTTCTTCCTGAATGAGAGCAAAGATTTGTAAAGCATACTGCCCTGACTCTAGCTGAAACAAAGAACAAGTCCAGTATAAAAGTGATCCTTCTCGTGCACATCATGCCAGCTTTCCGCAGTCAGCTGTTCAGATACTTCCTGATCCAGCTACGTTCTTAGCAGTTGTGTTTAATAGTCTGTGAAAGACCTGTTTGTTCCCCATGAGTTAATCTAATATCTTTTAGATCCCAGTTGTCTCCCATAACATCCTGTTGTAACAGGACCTGCAATTTAATTAAAAATTTAATTAAAAATTGTATTTCCGTTTGTGTACTCCAGATCAGCTACCTTCTAATGGTATGTCCCTCCTACTAATTGTAGATACAGTGTGAGAGGATACTGGTTCTCCAGTCCCTTCATTTTACTGAGTCTGTCATGTTCTTTTTCACAGCTGTAGAAGATGTGCTTCAGCACGTTTGGAATCATATGTACAAGATTTGTTTTCAGAACCTGTAAAATTTGTAGGGAGAGGTAATGTTTGAGTTTGTTGGTTTTGCTTTGTTCCCAGATTATTTTTGCTGGACTACCTGAAGGAGCTTGGAAAAAAAGCCATGCTTTTTGCCAAATAGGCTGTATTCTTGAAAGCAAAACCAGCAAATTATTTTTAATGACTTATGTGCAGCACTGTAGACATAATATTTTCAGTCTGAACAATCTCATCAGATGTGTTAATGCAATTTATCATAAAGAGATGAGTTTTAAGTCCACCTTAAACATTTCAATCATTTTCTTCAGAAAATAGTGCTTCGCTGTGATATCCCTCTTCCTTTATTCCTTTCTCCTTTTCTCAATACTCCTTATCATCACTGCTATTTCAGCAGTGTTTGACTATTCTTAAGGCTTACAATGGCAGTTCTGACTCCTTGTATTCAGCCTTTTATTTTGTGTTTCTACCCCAGTCAAAGTGGTGAGCATCTTTATGCCACTAATGACTTTTTCAGAAATAAGAAATGATTCTGACTTGCTATTGCATGCGAGTATGTATTTCATGTGCTCATTCCTGTGATATTCCTTTATCTAAGACATCAAAGGCAATATGTTGTTCTATTTATCAAAATTATTGATCGTAGATTAGAATATTACAACTGAATTGCTGGATTTGGCTTTGTATTACCTATAAGGGCTTTAACTTAGCTAATTTTCATTGTAAGATCATATTCGGTATGATGCGAGATAACAGATTAGCTGGACCAGCAGAGCAGTTGGTGTTAACCCTCAGTTTTCTTCAAAGCAGAACAGCTACTGGTGATTTTACTGATCCTAGGCAGCCCGCAGTTAGGATTCTTCACTCTGCCTTGTGTTTCAGCACTCATCAAACCTTCTTCTCCAGTCTGCTGCTTTTCTGTGGCTTCACGTGTCCCTTTTTCACCACAGTTTTCCCTTTCAGCTTTTGATGGTGGTGCAACTCCTGTTGCATAACCCTATTTGGTCATATCTCAGTACTTCCTCTGTTTTCTTCCAGCTGTGCTTTGAAAACTGATTTGGTACCCGTGAATGAGTTGACACCAAAACAGGTGGATTTTGTCCCCTGAACTTGTTAGTGGGTCCTGGTTCTGAACAATGAAAGTTACTTTTCTCTGAGCCTTCATAGGCTTTCGCTGGAACCTTTTTTTTCCTTTTTTTCTTCTAAGTAAAAATAAAGATAAGCGGAAAAGAGTGTGGACATGTAAGGCAAGTACAAGCTGATGCAAATGTTAACATCCTATTCTGCAGCAGCACAGACCACTGACTTGAGGGCTTGAACACTGAATGCATTTCAAATTTAACTTTCTTTTTCAGAAGGAATGCTAGGAATAGCCAAAGTCCGTGCAAAATGGTTTAACACAAGTGTAATTGCCCCAGAACATAGAAACTGGAAGGTACTGGCTTGCTTTCTGTGAAGTAGAAAAGCCAAAGAGCCTATTGGCATGTCTGAACTCTAGTGGTGGGCTATGTGGAAGGAGTTCAGTGTTGCTTAAAGATCATCAAAACATAAGTAGTTTCCCTTTTAAATATCAGCATCAACAGAATCTTTGTGAACACAGCTTGCTAGTGTATCAGCCTTTCTAGCACATCACATATTGTAAAAGCTGTGCTTCTAGATTTTTTTTATAGTTGATATTAGATATTTTATTTAATAAAATGTGATTGTTTTTTAAAATAATTTATCTTTTTGTAGATGAAGAATCCAGTCAGTGTCTTCCCTGATGACAGTGCAGGTAGTCTGCATGGCATATTTGATGAGTTAGAAGTATTTTTTTAGAGGAGAATAATGTACAACCTTTAGCACCCGGGCTTTTCTTTTCATGAAGAGGGGGTAAATTACAGAAAGAGAAATGAAGGCCAGACACTAATACCATTCTAAATGGGCTATTACATGCTACGCAACAGGACTGAGTGGGATCTCCAATGCTTTGTTGCACATCATGGAATCTTGCTGGTTAATGCCAGTCTACGTAAGGTTTCTTTTGCCCACAGATGCATGCTCTGCTAGGTCACAGAACAGTTTGTATCACCAAGCAGAAGTGCGTACCATTTCCCTTACTTTACTGTGGGCTGGAGTACTGATGTGCTGACTTTGAGAGATCCAATATGCCAGCGTTCAGTCATACATCTGAAGACGCAGACCATCTTAGCACTGGCAGTCCCCTGAAGTCACCCACAGAATAAATTAGAATAAGGTAGGTAGAATGCTAACTCATTTGCAACATTTGTGAAGGCCAATAAAGTAAAAATAAATTTGCCATTTTAATTAGATCCTAAAGCTTGCTTCATCCTGTGCAACTCTCTAGTACTTTCTGTGTCCTGAGTAGAGGTCTCACAAGATGTGAATTTAAAAACCCATCCAGCCTTATTCCTCAGTGCCCCAGACTCTTCTTGAGGGTTATTCAGATTCTTAGCTCTCAACAGGCTTCAAGAAACTTAGCTCACTAGAGTCTGGCTTCGACATACCACTCTTATGGCACTGATGTTCACAACCGCTTTGACAGTGCTGGTGTCTCTTGGCATGGCTGGATCTGAAAAACCCTCAGCTCATTGCAAAGAAATTCATGCCTTCCTGACACATGAGGCAATCCTTAAAATCCAGGTAAATATTTTCTCAGATTCAGACCACATTTTCTCTTAAAGAGAAGAGCAGATCACTGAGATCACTGAAATTAACATTTATATTCACTCATTGCCTAAGACAGATAAAAGGGTAAGCATAATTCTCCTCAAAAAACTCAATTCCATCTGAATCAAAATAAACATACACTATTTAAGGAGGGCCTATGTCAATGTTTTTATGAAAATGCTCTGTTCTGGGCACTAGAACGGCATAATCTATACAAAAATTTCCTGCAGCTTCCTTCAAAGGAAGGAGGATGAGAGTGCTCCCTCTCAGGTCCATACTGAGGATCAGCAATTGAAGAAATTACTAGGAGGTGAAATTATCTGTGTGGGGAGAAGGGCCTGAGATTACTGTCTGATTTTTAAAATGTAGTGAGAGCTCAGGAAGGAGCAATTCCCTCATGGAGGAGGGCAATTTTGGCAGCAGGCCTACTTGACTAAGAAGGAAACTTCTCAGCAAAATAAGATAAGCAATAGACCACCTAAGAGGTGAAATCAAGGGCAGACAACAAAGAAGAAACACTGCTCAAGTACTTAGCAAAAGTAAGAAGACCAAATACAGGACTAACACTGGCAAGGCGAATGAACAAGGTGAAGGTAATCTACAGGCATGCTCGTTACAAAAGGAGGTATAGATAAAGATCTGGTGGTTGAGGGAGTCACCCTACTGATGGAATGGAAAGGACCAAAATAGTTGCTTTTTTCCTTCAGTCTTCACAGACAAAGTCTGCTTTTATTTTTCTGTATGTATTGATATCCTTTGTGATGAAGAGCAGAGGAGCATTGGTTTAGAAGGATCTTAGATCTCTATTTATGTCCCCGTGACCACAAGTCTGCATAGGAATCACCCTTAAATGCTGAGAGCTGCTTAATACAAAAACACTGCCTGTCACCTATAAAAAAAAAGTGGTTCCAGAGGCCCCAGCAAGGAGGCTGAGACTTTTGTGCCAGCTTTTAAGAACTTTGCAATGAAGGATCTATGGAACTATATGTTTGCCAAACTTATCTTAGTCATCAAAGCAATCTTGGGTCTTGTGCTGCATGTGTTTTTGGAATCCATCTCCAGATACACTAAAGACAAGACGATGAATAGCAATCTGCAGATGTGCACAGGGTTGAACCGTGCTTGACAAAGCTGCTTGCTTTCTAGGATTGAATGGCTGGTCAGGTGAATGAAAGAAGAGTTGAGAATATAATAATAAAACCCAGTGCAGGTATAACAGTACTTAATTACTTAATAATTAAACATTGCAAATTTTCTAGCAGTAAAACTAATAGGCGTGCTGTTAATAACAATTTTGCAAGCTTTGGTGCCTCCTTATCACATTCTCTGCTATATATCTCCTATAATGTCAGCTAGTTTATTGGTGATACAGGGTCTGCAGCACGGGGTTGTACTTTCCAGTAACTCAGTATAATCAACATTACAGGAATTAATTTAGTCATGTTCTAATTATGCCTAATGCTTTAATATTTTGTTAAATATCCCATGGCAAACTCAATAAATTAAGATACAGCAATATTGAGTAATCCTATTGGCATTCAAGAGATTTGCAGTGAGGCATAGAAGAATTAGTCTGCCAAATGAGTTGAAAGTATTTCAGGTAAATGCCTGATAAGAAATATTATTCTAAAATTGGTGTGTGACACAATACATTTGAACATTTTACAAGTTCATGATTTTTATCTCTGAAGGTTTCATTCTCATGTATTACCTCTGTATTATACCCCCTGCTGCAATTACAGATCTTTTTGTAATAGCTTCTAAAGCCTGAGTATTTTATAACCACTGAGTAACATAGCTCTGCTTGAGCAAAGGCCTTCTTCCCAGTGTACCAGGTATGGGATTGATGTACCCGAGAGGTCCAGCAACCTCTCTAAGAAAGGTTGTAAAAGAACATGACTGGCTGAGTTAGAGAAAGAGTGTTGCTATTTTAGAGGAAAAAGTAGTGTCTGAGAATGTATTTCTGGAGCAAGACGCTGCTGCTTAGTGACAGTGGGAACCTCAAAGTAATAAAAGAAACAGACTGATATCTCTTTACAGAAACTGGGGGTTTTATGACAAATAAATCTTGCTCCTTATTAAGAAAAAAGGTGTTGTAAAGAACCTGTGCAGAGTGAAGTGAGAAAGGAGATGTCCTCTTCATCAGTGATTCTATCCCCTGTAGAGCATCTTCCACAATCATAAATGAGAACAGCAGAGCACGTACCTGGATACCACATCAGAAAGAGTTATGAGAAAAAACTGTTTGAAAGAAAAGAATACAGAGACTTTGTTCTTTCTACACTGGAGAGAAAGAGGTTTGAAGTGAATAGCAGTGATCCTGTTGGGAAGTAGGGATTTGTTTGCTGAAAGCACGTAGTGGATAGATACAGGCATCCGCACTTCCTCCTGTTCCCCGCCTAGCAGTGGAAGCACTGTGGCATCCTTTCCTCACATCCAGCATATGGCCAGGTTTGGTCTTCAGGCCTTACACAATTCCTGTGGCAAGTCTGCCTGGACAGGGCTGCGGAATCCCACAGGGGCTCCAGGTGGTTACTGCTAAATCCTGAGGATATCATCAGCATGACATCATTCTTTTGTTACATGCAAATTGTATGATGCCTCATCACCGTCCTTGAGGGACCAGACAGGGATGATTTCCTGATGATGAGGATAGCCAGCACTGAAAATCAGCTTGTAAGGAAACCGTTGTAGATTTAATATACTATGAGATTTGTGTCTGTGTTTTGCAATTGCCAGTGTCAAGATCTTAAAGGGTAACATAACAGAAAAAAATGATGAGGTGGGAAAATATGAATGCTTTCAAAGCAATTTCTTCATAATAACAATGTGAAAAATTTTCAAAATGTGTTATTTTTTTCTCAACAGAAATCTACTCCTAAGATGTATTGAACATTTTGAGGGGTTGTCAAGACCTTTATATCTCTACACAATGTAAGGTAAAGGTAAGATATCAATTATATTTTTTCATTATAATATCCATTCCTATGAGCCTGAAAAATTTGATAACCTACTTTATAAATATTTGATTACATTAATCTACTTTACAAAGGAATAAAATACTGAAGAGTCAGGATGAAAAGAAAAATCAATGAAATATTAGAAGCAATACAATGAAGTAATCTTTAAATGTAAGGGGTAAAGATACAGTCAGTATTACATGCTAATGAAATTTTACCAGGACAAAATGCTGAACCCTGGTTTATTACAGATGTTACCAGTAGTTTTGAGATAGTCTACATTTATCAGCACTAACTCTTCTTAAGCCTCTGGGCTAAGAGACATATGGATGAAGTTCTGGGGTTAGGAGAACCTGGGCTTGTTGGTTGATGCATAGCTTTACCATGGGTCATGATGTCCTGGATACCCCAGCTCAGCCAAATGCAAGCAAACGAACAAACAAACAAATAAATAAATCATTTGTAATATCTTCTGATTTCACATGATGAAGTGACATAGTCCTTCAGATGAAAACAGTTCAGATAAGATTAATCTCATTTAAATTAGTCTATCAAAACCTTTGTGCTGGTACTTTGGAATGGAGTGTCCATTTTAAGCTGAATGCTGATAGCAGAGATGGAAACAAACCCAGCCTTTGCTGTTAGAATGTTCTGAGTTTGATCAGAAAGAAAGTGCTTACAATAATGTCTCTAAAGTACAGGTATATGCACTAGTCCATATTTGTTGTTCATCTGCTTTAAATGCTGTTTGAAATGCTCAGTACATTCCTAAAAGAAATGCTGTGATCTATGCAACTATTAAGCTGTGTTAGCTCTGTGAATACAATATCTGACAGCCCTAAATGAACTGTCAATTGAGATGACAGATTCCTCTGCATTAAAGAGAGATACACAGAGTGAATCTTCAGCTGCTGACAAGAACAAGGCCTCTATGATGCAATACAGTCTGCTACAAAAATGGGAAAGAACACTTTTTTATATTAATTTTCTACTGTCTTTCTGTAATAAAATACTATGTTATTTGGAAAGGGGCAGCGGTAAAATGCTTTAAGTAAGAAAGATTTTTATTAAGCTTGTGAAGAAAAGACTGCCAGATAAGTCCTTGAACTTTAATTAATCATGATTCAGAACTACGTTCAGAAGAGCCAATTAATTATTTTATGTGCACTGGAGTGATTAAATGAAATAACCTATTACCTTTAAAAAGAAAAGGTAAACAACACAATTTTAGGTGATGCTCCAGCCTCTATTATTCTGTTGAAATGAGTCAAGATGGCCATAAGATTTTTTGTCTTCAAAATTATTCACTCAACTATCAGAAATAAGCAGGAATAACAAAAGATGAATTAAAACAGTTTTTTAAATCTAATAAAATGTAAAACTTGACGCCTAGTATATTTGTCTAATATTACTTTTTTTCTTTTCTAGTCGGTTTTTACTCTTCCCCAAAAGACACTGTCAAGATCTTCTTAGCTTTGCTGCCATCCTCCCTAGACTAGAAAAGCAAAGGTTTCCTAGTATTAATCATTAATTAATATTAATAAGGTTAAGTAACTGAAGTATTAGTATTAATTAATTAATTACTTCCAATCTTCTCTTATTTTTTTGGTGAAATTTTCCTTATGTTATTCAGACTACTGCTTCCATATACTGTCCATAGCAATTTTAAGACCTTAATATAACATGTGGGCATGTCTGTTCAATTCAGTATTTTCTAATCTACGTTTGGTGTTTCTAAACAAGTTCTCTCTTTATATTGCTAGTTACACTTTTCTGCTTTTACTGACAGGGAGGATGTCTGTCTAAAATGGCAGGATTGTTCCTCAGATTGTACAGAAATAAAGGAAAAATCCTGTTTGTTCCAATAATCTTTTTAATTTCCACTGCAGCATTCCAACTGTAACAATTATCCTTTGTTACAGTCTCCTTCTGTTCCTGCTAGAGACCGACCTGAAAGGCAGTTGCTTTTTTTCCCATTGTTACTTTGTTAGCAACCAAGTTACAAAGAGCTAATTCTCAATCTAAGCAGCACCTACTCATTTCATAAAGTTGGTAATATTTTCCTATTGCTTAAAGGGAGGTCTTTTCATCCTAAGTTTTAGAACTTAGATATATTTAGTTTGACAGCAATCCATGAATGTAGGTAAGTTTTATGAGAAGGATGTTACAGTTAGAAAAATAGATGGTGTATCATGGCACCATTTAAAAGTATCTGTATGTTGTGTAGGAGTGTTGTACAACAGCAATGGGTTCCCGCTTAAAGCTTCCATGTCTAAGTAGTTTGGCGCTGTGTGTTGCTTTCTTCATCATGCAGTCTTGATCCATTGATCTTTGCTAAGTCCACTAATAAGCCACCAGAAATGACTGGATATACCACAGAGAAATTCCAGATCTAGATTCCTTGTCCTACCTCTGAGTTTACTTCTATCTTATAAAGGTCAGGAGTGGGGGAGAAGATGCAAAGATCAAGCTTTATGCATTCATGTTAAGTTGGAATTGAGCAAGCTCCACCTTTTAGTTCCCATGTTGTGATCTATGGTTTTGACATCTGTCAATCTGTTTTCATGGAGATCAATGCTCAGGCATTTTGCCTACAAGTTCTAGGAATTCTGCCTATATTCTCCATCTCTGTCAAAAAAACCTTCACTGCGCACCTGTATTGACTCCAAATGACACTTCTAGGTTTACATGGAAAATAATATATCATCGCTATGCAAAGCAAGTTACCCACCCCTGGCAAGAACTTACAGCCTCCCTGTACTTTAATTCTAGCCAATTTGTTTCTAGCAAGAATAAAAGGATGTTAAATGATCAAATCTGGTTCCCAGTGAGAATGATTTGTGTAACAGAGTTCATATTCATAGGTGGGTAGAATTCCTTTTTGTTGCATTTCACTTAAGAGGATCACTGTCTGGATAGTCAAAGTGATAGCAAAGAAAGAAAGTGTCCTTTCCTCCCCCCCCCCCCCC
>JAPSGF010000061.1:2669775-2693606 GCA_035772895.1 Perdix hodgsoniae | reverse complement strand
CATTTATTTATTTGTTTGTTTGTTTGTTTGTTTGTTTATTTATTATGTGATGAAAGGTTGTCTGAAATTAAACAACAAGGTCAATGTACTAATTGCATACTAATTGTAGGGATGCATTAACTTCTTTTCCTGCACTGTTGGACAGAAAAATAGTACTTTGTGATAATAGTACATTAAACTGACTTAACTTCTGCTTCAGATAATACAACTACAGAAGTTCATATAATGAAAGGTCATAAATGTGCTTGCAGAAGTAATGAAAGTTCAGACAACATATTTTCCTTCTATGTCTGAGTCAGTATACTTGATTTTCAGGATATATATGAAATGTGGAGCCATTGGTGCAATATCTCATTAAAGTGGCCCACCATTTTCTCTAAATTTCTGGGTTAGTGTTATATCCCACCTGTGGTGGAAAGATGGGATGAGCAGGTTTGCAAATCTGCACAGATAGATTAAGACAAAACCATGCTCAGTGTTCACACACAAGAAAAAAAAATGATAACTTTAATTGGAAATTTCTACAAACATGTACTAGTACACCAGGGAATCCAGCACTGGGTCTGCCAAGGAGGTGCTCCCATGTGGTGAAGGGAAGCAGCAACAGCAAGAAAATAAAGAGGATTCAGGCCTATTTATAACATCAAAGCAAAAAGGGTGACTGAATTACTAAGTGACCCAATGTTTAACACCTGAAAAGGGAGAAGAATCTCAGAGAAAATGTGTAGTTAATTGTCTTCTTTCTTTTGCATAGATATTTAAATGCTTTTATTATTTTAATGACATCTCTTAACACATTTGAGAACACAGTAACTTCATTAAAAATATATAAAAAGCAAATTGAATGTTAATGTTCAAGTTCTGTGAAGTAAATGCTAGTTATTGATAAGTTAAATATGACATTTATTATCCTAGATTCTGTACTGACCCAGAGCTAATGGAAATTATGGAGTATGACATGTATTTGTTCCTATTAGTGGTGTTTCTTCTAAGTAGCACTTCAGACTGCTCCTGTCTGATCTTTTTGCTTGTTCTGGTGTATAAGCTGCCTAATTGCTCTGCAGTGTGCTAGGCAAGGTTACAGAAAGGAGCAGAGCTGAAAGATGAAAACTTGAAGTTAACCGAGATTGTGGAAAACCAGTATTTCTAGTCACGCATATGCCAAACTAGAGCTGAAAGTTTAAAGTTCTGCTCTTGTGTCTCTCACAGTCTCTTGGTGATCATAAATAAATCAGTGACATGTTCATTAGTTCATTCATCAGTGAGCAATTCACAGTGTGTTACTGTTACCAGAAATTCAAGGGAATTTTTAAATAAATGAGCAAAACAAAGTGGCAGTCTAGAAGGGAATATCCTGCTCAATATTCAAGAAATCCTTTGGCACCATGTGGATATGATCTGCTCTGTGCCAGAGTATCATATTCTGCTTCTGCATATCTTGTTAGAACAGCTGAATTTAGTTTCACAAAATCTTTCCAGTAGCTGGTCTCCCATACTCTTCAGAATGACTGAGTAATTTGGTTGCTTTCCAAGGCTCCTTTCCCAATAACCTAGATCACTTCAGACTGAGTGTGTTGTGGAGAAAAACATTTGCCAGGAATTTCTGTTACAGGAACTGGTAGAAACATCACTGGACCTGACTCAAATCAGAGAAGCATATGGTTTGCTATAATTTTATATTGGCAGCTTTTGATTATAAGTGTCAAATTTTGGCATATTAAGATTCCTGAAGAATTTTAAAGTTCAGCCTTTTTCATTATGGGCAGTGAAATTTTCTCTTGGTATGATAGTCGTAGAGGGTGGTTGCAGCACTACCATCCTGAGTGTGTAGGCAGAACATGAAGGAATATCGAAATTTTGCACAGATGTAACAAGTGAATGACAGCCTACTGAATGGGAGAACTGCTGTGTTAATGATGAAAGAGTGAGGGCTGTGGGCAAGGGCTACAAAGGGACTCAGAGGCATGAACAAGCAATTTTTTGTTTGATGACTAGAGGAGTTACATAAACAAACACCAGTCTGGAACACAAGTTACTCTATCAGCATCGTTCTGTCTATGGCAAAACTGCATTCGTTGAAGCTCAGAAACAGAATTTGAACTAACAGAGCTATGAATATCTTTGGTTACATGAATAGGTAGGATAAAGAATATTCAAAAATACCGTCTGGGAAGAGACTGCAAGACTTAGTCAACAGCCTGTTTCATGGCCAGGGACATCAGAGTCATAGATGAGATCCAGATAGCTGGTAGATGCAACTAAGTCTGGGCTGAAAACACTTTAGCCAGTAGAGATCATATTTTAAGTTATACAGAGATCCTAAGCCAGCTGCCAAAGTGACCCACAAGCTCCATTCATTCCTCTTGGCAGACAAGTCCTCCAGCAGCCCTCTGAAGTCTCTGTGCCTTACAGCTTGCTGTACCCACTTCCTCTTTATTCCTGGAACTTCACATCATTACGACCAGTTCTCGTATATTTGCCCACAGCACTGATTCATTGTGTTGGTTCCCCACCTTTAGTACAGTCAGTCCGGGAGAGCCTCAGAGACCAAAGTGACTCACTTTGTGGAGGTGTGGTCAGTCAGTTCAGGATCAATTTCTTAGTTTTAAAGAGTCCAGATGTTCTGGCACAGTTGTAAGTATGCTTTAAGACTGATTATTTTAATGGCCCTCAATAGCTATGTGAAGGGATTGGATTACCCTGAAAAAGCTAATGACTTCACTGTTGCTGAGCTACTGTCTGCATAGGAAAAGGAAAGTCTGATGTAGCATAGAGGAATGGGAGGTTGGGCACCACGTGTGATACTGAATTCAAAAAACTACTCACTCATGAAGCTGGTGGTAGAAAGTGACATATTGGTAACAACAGCAGAAGGAAGTCTGCGGTACCTGAAAAAGAAAATATGGTCTTCTGAACAGCTTAGATCCTCTTTGGACACCAAATTCAAGACCTATCAGTCGATAGGAAGGTTCTGTTCATTTTCACTGAAGGTGACAAAGGGAGGAGATCCACTGGATACTTGTCCCTATGAACGCTCTTGAGGTATATAAAAGACTTAAAATTGATAAAGCTACTGATGAATTCTTTCCTACTCTTCTTTTTCTCCATTCTTGCTTTCAAAATTACACCTTTTTAATTTTTTCTTCCTTGAACATCATTTTTAATCAGAAAGGTTTTTTTCTTTACTTTTGTATATTGATATTGAATTCTGATTCAGACAGGTGGCAGCTTTTGAGAATGTCAGGAAAAGACAGAATGTCACAAGAGTCAGTCGTGCTGGTAATGACATGTTTGTGTAACCAGCCAGAAAGGGGTGAGATTTTTTAATAATGCTCTACATGCTGTCTATGCTGCTAGCTGGCTCTTGTTATATTTACTTAGACAAAAAGTGTCTAGGAATTTTTTCTTAATCTGGAGGAGAGCTGCATACATTTAAAATCTTTGAATCTGCTAACAAAGTGAACATAAGCAACTGCAAGGCAGCAAAGATTTGTAGCCATACTAGCTCATATTGTTTTATTCCTTTTCCTTTTTCAAACCAGAAAACGTTTTCAGCAATGCTGCTACCTTAAGTTCTTAAATAATTGTTGGTAATGTTGCCTGGTCCATTTTTTTTAACCCCTGCTGGGAATAAACCTTCATGTGTGTAACAAAGGGAAGTGTGCTGCATCTGTAATGATAGCAATGATGCAGTGCTTAGTGCAAATGTTGAAGTTTTTCCTGGAGCTGAGTGAGTCTGAGACACAAATATGTACATACTTCGAACACTGCTGAATTTTAACGCTAATCTTCATGTTGATACATTTATCAGGAAGGTCCAGAAATGAGAAAAAAAGAAAATACTGATAGCACCTCATTGATGGTACTCTCCTTACACTGCCAGCAGTCAACAGATACATTTGATATGAAATTTAATGATATCACCTGAAGATAATTTTGTGACTAACTAATACTCTATAGTAGTCTGTCTTCATCTGTTAGTTTGCATTCGGATTATAGAATTTCTGATGTATGCAAATGGTAAAAGAGAAATGGTGGGAAGGGAGATGGGAACCTTTGTGTCAGCTTCTGGAGATTGCCCAAAGGCAAAGAGGCCTATAAGAGAGCAGCAGGGTATAGTTCTGTTCTGCAGCAGTTGCTGTCTTGGTCCTGGATGAAGACCCTTGTGAATCAATCTCCCTGGCCCTGCCCTGTAAAGCTGACAGCAGCTCAAACTCCAGCTCCAGCTGTTTGTTCTCCATGGAGGAGGCCATCCTTCCCACCATCTGTACTTCCACTGGCTGGGAGGACTCCCTTCCCAGCTGGCATCTTTTCTTCTTTCTTCCTGAGAGGTAGGGGTGCCTATGCCCAGGCAGACACAACAGTCGGTCTTTCCAGCATGATGTGCACTGCAGCAGGGACGATTAGGCCACATCTGTCTGTCTAAGATGTTTATCCTCTTTCTGATATGGGAGGAGCAAGGATAAGGAGTAGGAGTGGTTTTCCATCTTTTGCAGTGATCTGTTCCTCCCGCTTCTTCAGATTATTTTCAATTTGTCACCACTGAGGCCATAGTCTTCTAAATTAAAACGCAGCTAGAATGACCTACACAGTACACCATGTTATTACTCTATCTTCCTGAAAGAAAAAAAAAATTAAAAAAAATTGCTTTGTATCAATACATGTATTAAATTTGGCACCACTGCCCAGGACTCCTCTTTTTCAATAATGACATAGGTGATTCAGCTTCTGAAGCAGTTTTCTATTTGTCAGAGAGTTTTTCTTTTTCCTGAAAAAATCAAACCTGCCTGAACTTCAGGTATGTGAACTATGCCTGATTGCTCACAGATATATTCTGATTTATTAAACTACTGCAAAGTAATTAAATTTTGTCATGGAGAACATCCATCTAGAAAATTTCTAATAAGTTGAAGAGCCCACCCCTGGAGCCCTCACTCAAATTTATATGCACTCCTCACACCGCTGCACTGCTTAGAGGTTGACAGTGCTTCCATTTTAAAATCAACTTTTTAAGAATTAAATACATAGATGTGATTTGTCTTGAACATTTTAGCAAGTACAGGTGACTTAGGTAGAGGGACTTGGCTTCTGTTTGTTTCTTTGAAGTATATTTGCATATTTAATCCTTTGCCAACTTTTCTATCTAAGAAAATATGGTGGAGACTCCTGGCTATGGTAACACCTTCTGTAGCTGGTTAGAGAAGTTTGCAGTTTGTGCAGTTTCTGTTCTCAAGAATGTGTATTTTTCAGGTTTTTGATGAGTGAGGATAAATAATCCAGTAGCAAGAAGCAAACTCTCTTCTTTTAAGATCAGAACTTCGCTATCAGCTGCACTGAGGGTTGAGACTTTGGTTTGTTTTCCCTAATCCAGAGATTTACCAACCAGTTGGTGACTTTGTTCAGCAAGATATATGCACATGCCTAGGTTCCACTAAAATCAGTGGCATGAGTTGAAACCCATTTTTCTTCTTTCTAAACAAAGACACTAGATCTCAGAAACAGACTGTTTCCAAGGATGAATATGTAGTGGATGTAAACCAGAACTTAAACCTAAGGGAACCTACTTTTGATGTTGCACATGCTAATTAAGGGTATATAATCAATCAGAAGAAATCAGAAACTGACTCCATGTTCCTGCATTAAGAACATTAAAGAAGCATTTCTGGGAAGAGTGAATCATGTCATCACCTATATTTACTGGGAAAGGATGTGATAATGCAAAGGCATGCTCAGAATCCTACATACTGTTTCATGATCCAAATTCAGCTGAAATAAACTGAAGTAATTTCAGAAGATTAGTGCAGTCTTTTGCACTCTCTGATTAAACAGAAACCAGATAGCCTTGTTTGCAAGAGCTGGTCACATCACCTTTATTTAAGAAATGATGCAAGGTTTGTGTGAATATCATCTACATATATAATTTTAGTGCAAGTCCATGGCAACAATTTCCAATAAAACAAATGGCAACAGGCATTCAGGCATTCAGGATCATATCTGCACATCTGTCTCTGTAATTTGTCACACCAAATACAAAATATTCTTTATCTTCATTTTGTTCTCTGCTGCTAGTCTGGCTATCACAACTTGATTCTGCTTCCTCCCCCCCCCTCCCCCCCCCTTTTTTTTTTCTCCCAAATTTCTTTAAGTAGAATATATATGTAAATGTATATTGTTGTTTTTGAGGGAGAGATTCTTGGAGAGTTAGAGAAAGCTAAATGTTATTTACTCTGAAAATCTATGAATAGTTGACGTGATGGTATAAACCCATGTTCGTAAAAATATGTATGGATTGCTGACTGCAATTTTAGAGGAAAAAACTTGTTTTAAATCAAGAGCTGACCTCAGTCATTTTTATTTTTATATTATGTAAATGAGAACAACGGACTGAAAATGTCGGGTTTTGTCAAAGCCTAACAGTGACATATTTCCTCAGCATTTGCAGAAAAGTTTTGTTTTAATAAGTTAGAAAGAAGCCCAGACTTAAATTTGGAGAACATTGAGAAGAACATTATGTATAGTATTAAATGGATTGATGTAAAACCAGGAATGCTTTGGTTTTCGGTATCTTTTTTGTCTGGCTTTCTCCTTCAATAGAGTAGTTAATATGACCTCCAATTAAACTTGGTCTTAGTTTTCTAGGCCTCTTACTTCTGTCATTAAAATGCAGGCCAGATACATACAGAAACAATTTTTATGACAATGCTGCAAATAGAATACACTGAGGATATAGGCAAAAGGCATTGTAAGTAGTTATACTAGCAGTTACACTCTCTTCTTTATTGTATCTGAAAGTGATAATTAAAATTTGGCCATATCCTAGTACTTCTGTCTTGTTTTGACTGCCAGTGCAACAAGCAACACAATAAGCAGTAAAGTGCCCTTATACCACGCTGAAGTGAGATTGAAGGAAGTGGAGATGGGCCTGTGATGGCAGATTCATTTTCTGCTCAGATCCATCAGATGTCTCAGGGATACTTTCTCCATGGTCATACTTTCTTGCTGGTTTTTATTAAGGAAAATGTTTTTCCACTCATGGATCCTGAGGTCCCAGGTAAAATTACTGAAGAGTTGTGCCAGGAGAAATACAGCATTTAAATCTTAGCCTTCGAGAGCAAAGATTCTTTTTGATGTCAGTGGATATTGGATCTGCCTGTAAGGACTTCAAGATTTTTCTCAGAAATACTATGCATTTCTCCTCCTTTTAGGAGCAGATGAAAACTAAATAAAGGATCTAAATAACAGTGTAGACCTTGATAGACATGTTTTAAGTCAGATACCAGTTTACAACTGTATACCTGTTGGAAAAAAAAAACAAAAACATATATATATACGCACATATATATATATCTGAGTTGAATTATTTATGGTGATGCCTTTTTCACTTTGCTTAATCTTACTCATCACTAGACATTAACCTATCTGCATTGTGCTTAAAGTCTAAAGAAAAATATTTACGTGACCCTGGTTACCTTCATGTCTCTTTTTATTATTTCTATGTATTCAAATATGTTGCAGTCACTGATACAGGCTATTTTGGTCTCTCATCTCATGATCTGCTGAACAGTTTTCCTACTGACATCCCAATAGGGAAGAATTACCCAAGAACATGGCAGCATGCACTGCCCAAAAGCATGTCATGTTCCTCCATGTTAAACTGCATTACTATGATAGATATAAAATGCTGTAGCCAAGATAAGAGTACCAAAGAGATGGTCATCCACTTTTCTGTCTTTTAAGCTCTTCTTTTCTGACAACAAATTTTCTTTGTTTTCTGTGCTGCTATTTGTTTGCCACTGAGCCTGGGAATTTTTTAACACCTTCTTAAACAGCCTTTGTACAAATCAAACATGCTCCTTGAACTAAACTCAGTGAATCATTTTATGTAAAAATGATGTAAACAATCAAATATTTTGTGTAATTTCTTTTTGAGTTAAACATTTTTCTTCTAAAATTACTTCTGTTGTTGTAAAGTGCCTTTCAATTCAGAATTATGCTGAAAAAGATAACCAGAACTGAGTCAAATTAAGTATTTCAATACTTGAGATAGGCAATTTGCATTTTACTGTAAAATCCCAAAATAGCAATTTCAGGTTTCCTTGTGAAAATCTGTGTGGTACTCAGACAACTAACCAAGTAGAGTCAGACAAAAGAGAAAGAACACACACTGCTTTCATTCTCGTCAAGGCTGAAGAGCCTCTCTTTGCTTTATTTCATTTCTTATTGAAAACACATTTCACAAATGCAGTCAGAAAAGCATAATGAACTCTATGAATCTCCAGCTCAGTTCAGATAACTCACATTTCCTTCCCCCTACAAGTGAAGATGCTTATCTACATAACTGTTGATGTTTCATATATAAGAGTTCTACAGCTCCTGGAGAAACGTGGAAGTGGCAGGTAAAATCAAAGCAGACTTCCGTTGTTAGAATGCTCGTTTAGTGGAAACTTTGTGTAAGTCAAGGCAAGATTAGCTGGTTACCAGATAGATAGATCATTATCTGTGCAGTTCTCACCTGGTATTGAGAAAACGCCCATTTCCAAATCAGTTTCACAACTACTGACTCTGAAAGAAAACTGTTGACAATCTGTTCACAACGTGCAGAGAGTTCACTAGCATTGAACAATTGGAAATAACAGCACCAGTTTCTGATCTATTACTAAAACATACAAATATTTTTTTCATGCTTAATAAGATTAAAAAATATATCTACAATTGAAAGCCACTAAGAGAGAAACACCGAGAAATGTGCACCAAGATCACCAGGAGAGTGACTGATACTTGGGTTTGCTTGTTTTCACACAGTGCTTTATTATTTTAGTTAGTATGTATGATAGGCACATATATTTGATGTGCCTCTCTGCACATCAGTTCTGTGGAAGCAAGAAGAACTGTTTTGTAAGCACAAAGGCTTTGCATACAGCAACAGTAAGTGTGTACAGATCAACATCTAAATTATGCAAGATTTTTTACCAACTCTTTGAAAGTGTAGATAATAGCAGGACAAGGGGAAATGGTTTTGAGTTGAAGGAGGGAAGATTTAATTTAGGTTGGACATCAGGAAGAAGTTCTTTACTATGGAAGTGATGAGGTACTGGAAAGGCTGTCCAGAGAAACTGTGGATGCCCCATCCCTGGAGTGTTCAAGGCCAGGTTGGATGGGGCCCTAAGCAGCCTGGTCTAGCATTAAATGTGGAGGTTGGCAGCCCTGCCTGTGGCAGAACGTTTGGAGCTTCGTGATCCTTGAGGTCCCTATGATTTACACGTGCATATTTCCATTTATTCTTATAAACGCTGAAGAATCATTTTTAGTCTAAGGTTGAGCTCAGCTTTACTACAAAGACTAGCACAACTCAGCTTTATTTATTTAACTTTGAACATCAATGAATATCTAAGAGAAAATATTAATTTGAACAATATGCCAATCTGTGATTGCAGCATTTTGATTTAGTGAAGAGTTCTTTTTCACTGAATTCAGTATTTGATATCTTACTGGCTGTATCTGTATTTAGCTTGAAAAAAAAAAACAACAACAAACAAATAAATAAATAAAAAGCAGAAACTAAGTAAGAAGCAATACTTGGAGGAAAACAATGCCCCTAATTTTATTGCTAAAATTTTTAATGGAAGCAAAAGGAATTTACAGTTCCTTATAAAGTGATTTGTCTGACTTCGATGTTATCAAAGCTCTTAGAAACATTACATAAATCAAGGGTCTAATCAATGATAAAAGTATATAGAGAAACAGGCATAGTGAGTGAGCAAGGAAATTCTTCTGCTTCTTGCGTCTAACATATGGTGGTTATCCTGGAGCATGAAGGTAGTTTCTGAAATAAAATCTATATACATGATATCTACCAAGCTCTGATTTAAATTCTGCCAGGTTTGTTTATAATTCTTCATTTAACCCCTATTTAATTTTTTCAGAAAAAAAAAAAGTGTTGCTGATGGGGCAAGTACAATAATAGTATATTTGTTCAATCCATGAATGTTCTATTATTAACTAATGCTACTGCAATAAAACAAATGAGAAAATTTAGGCATGCAAGATAAACCTCAACTGATTTTCACAAAATGGGGAAAAAAATCCTAATCACACTTACTTGGAAATGTTCAGTTTTATTGGTGTAATTGGATAGAATATGTAGAAATTACAGTGCTGAAACTGGAAATTATAATGCTCTTTTTTGCCTTGGAGCTATTCTGATTTTTTCTATGAAAGTATTATTTCTTACAATCAAACGTCACACTGAATTTGCAAAGTCATAAAGTCTGCTAATTTTTATGTAAGCTGCATAAATGATCTATCTATGCTATAGTTGTATAGACCTACATCTCTGCAATGAGATATGAGTGGGTCTAATAACGCTGAGTTGCTGAATAATGCTAAGACATTGCATATCGTAAGCAACTTAGTGTAAACTATCCCTATGTACACACTTGAATTATAGGAATTAATCTTGAAATGTAATAAATAAAACCTTCATATGGATATCAGAGAACAGATTAATTGGTGGTAAGTCTTTCTTTTGCCTAATGGTAACCTATTCTTGTCCCTAAGAGTTACATTAGTCACGGCAAATTTGCAGGAATCAAAAGTGGAAGATTGTTCAGAGGGGATACAGAAAACGATGATCACAGCAACGAAAGTTTAATCTCAAAACCCTAAAGACTCTATATGAGAACTGCTGAGAGATAAGGATTTAAGTAAGAGATATCTGAGGAGAAAAAGTGGAGGTAGTCTCAAGCAAACCTTTCTATTAACCTGAAGCTAGTGTCATGTTCAGGTCAGAAAATACAGGTTCAAGATTGTGTTTTCCTAATCCTTTCCTTGTGACTTTTCTGCTGATAAATAGTACTTCCTGGCATAAGGATGTTCATCTGCTGTGTATCTCTGGTCAAACTATGTCAGACATAAATCAGCAGTGATGACTTCCTGAAGTACTTGGAGCACTGTATTCAGCACTGGGGCCTCCAACACTAGGACATGGATATGTTAGGGCAGGTCCAGAGGAGGGCCAAATTATGATCAGAGGGCTAGAACACCTCTGTAAAGAGAGACTGAGGGAGCTGAGCTTTTTAGAAGCTAGGAGAAGGCTCAGTGTAGACCTTATAATAGCCTTCCAGTACCTCATCAGGAGAGACAGAGAGGAACTCTTTTATCAGGAACTGTAGTGACAGGAGACAGATAATGGCTCTAAACTAAAAGAGTGGAGGTTTAAATTAAATATTAGGAAGAAATTCTTTACTATGAGTGTGATGTGAACAGGTTGCCCAGAAAAGTTGTGGATACCCCACTATTGAAGTCATTTGAGGCCAGGCCGTATGGGGACTTTGGCAGCCTGATCCAGTGGAAGGATTCATTCCTACTCATGACAAAGGGATCCCCTCCAACCCAAACTGTTCCATGAATCTTTGACTAGTGCCAGATGGATACAAGGAGTCACAGGACCTGTGAAGAAGGAAAGGATGTTGACATTCAATCTAGCAAGGAGTAAATGGAGGAATTCTTTAGTAGGTACAGGCAGAAATACTCCACTGCGAGTATTTTGTCTCCTTTAGATTTTCTGCATAAAGTTTTTTTCCATCATTGCTATTTCATTCTTCTTTGTGAGAGCCATGAATACAAGTGTCAGGTGTGTCACTTGAAATAATTATCTCCACAAATATCAAAGTACAATGTAATCCTCAATCCTAATATATAGCTAATTAGCTAGATCCTATTTTTTAAATTGGATTATGTTTTATTTTCAGTGTGTGTGTGTTTTGGGGTTTTTATTATGTTTTGGTTTTCTCCAGAGTTTGATCTCTTCTAGGAACCTTATATGCTAGCACATAATGAATCTATTATCATCAATATCTGACAGACCACTCAAAGAAGTTAGATTGCAACTAAATAAGGCCATATCTGGACACTTAAAGAAAAAAAAGCAAGCATCCATTTTGTCCTAGAGAAATTCTTGAGCTGTTTATGATGGCAGGGAACCTTCAGCTGGAGCTCATCCAAGCAGAGAGGCAGAGGCAGCTCCCTGGGTTCTACTCAAGAAGAGCAGATTGTAACTTCTATGGTTGTACAATCAGTGAATAATGATCTTTCCTTCCGGTGATCCCGAAGGCTCAAAGGCTTACAAGGAGTAATACAGATGTTTCCGAGGTACCAGGAGGGGAAGGTCTGCTCTCCAGGGCAAGATACTGGGGATATTTTTATCCTGGATCAACACGTTGGCTTGTACTGGGGTATGTCCTGGCCACCTGTACCACACCTTCTGGCCAGATGTCTGCAGCTGCATAATAATATCAGGCACCAAAGGGGGTGTCCTGATCTGCTATAAGGACACGAGGGGGGTCCCTTTAGCAATGAAGATTGGAGTGTTGGCCACAGTATCACTTGGCCATGTATCTATTATTGAAGGGACTACTGAGCTTCCCACCTCCAATAATCTTCTTCAAGGTGCAAGTAGGCCACACCTGCACCTTCCAGGGCCATTTTATTCTATGGGTACCTGGATCTAAATTCTCAGGGGCAGGGAGCAAAAGATTATTTTTGTTACCAATTTGGAGTCTTACCTGATTATCAGTGCCCGTAATTTGGATCCTAAGCAGGGTAGCCCATGTTGTCTGCAACATTCTCAGGGCACTGGGTCTGCTGCTTTGGGGTCTTTCATTCAGGTCCAACAAGGTTTCATAGAGTCTTTTTGTCCACCCCTGCAGGGTCTTGGAGTCTGTCTTCAGGGCAGCCTTAAGAATACCGTTATTACATTCAATGAGGCCTGCCACCGTCGGATTATATGGCAGGTAGAATTGCCACTTGATATTATTTTCTTCTGCCCAATGTTGTACCATTGCACCAGTAAAATGAGTCCCTTGGTTGCTCTCGATGACTTGAAATATCCCGTAGGCAGACATCAGTTTAGTGGGTGCCTTGATGGTATATGCCTGGTTTGCTTTTGGTACTGGATAGGCCTGCAGTAGCCCACTTGCAGTTTTGACAAATGTCAGGGCATATCTCACCCCCTCAGACTGAGGAAGGGGCCCAATGTAATCGACCTGCGATCACTGGAGAGGACTGTGTCCTCCAGCAAGATGGGCTGTTGTTTTGGGCAACGATCTTGGTCTCATCTTAGAGCAAGCATCACAGTCCCGGCATGCCTGGGCAATATCAGGTAGTTGTATGGGCAGTCCCCTTGCTTTAGCAGCTGTCCACGTTGTCTTTTGTCCCACATGCCATAGCTTCTGATATAACCAACAGGCGATGTTCTCAGATGGTGAATTCTCAATCCATCGAACTCGGGCCAGCATGTTGGTTTCATCATTTCCCAGTGACTGTAGGGGCCGATGACCAGAAACATGGTAGACGTACCAGAAACATGGTAGACATAGACTGTGTTTGTATTCCATATGTCTAACCAGATGTCTTTGCCCCAGATTGGTCAGGTGTGGTTAGTCCATTCCTGGGTGGCCCACTGTGCAATGCAAAGAGTGAGTCCCTGGTACACAGCCCAACTATTTGTACAGATATTCAGAATATCATCACCAGGTTCCTTGGTTATAACCATCCACATGGCTTGCAGTTCTGCCCATTGGCTGCTCTGACCATCCCCCTCATCAAACCAGATTGTCTCGGTGGAAGGATGGTATGCTATTGCTCTCCACTTGCTCGGGTTGCCCTTGCTGGACCCATCTGTGTACCAGGCATCTTCAGGGATAGGATATTTTCCCTCCTGAATGGGACTCTTCTCTGGTGGAGTGATCACTGTTTCTTTTGGTGCATCACTGTGATACATCAATGGACCTAGGATCTTCTGAAGCTCTTCTTTCAAGGGTAATGAAGACAGGCTGCTCCTTTGGCTGAGGTACGTGACCCATTGTGCCACTGTTTGTGCTTGGGCTACCCCTATCTTAGGAAGGTGGGTCAGATCTTTCACCCAACCCTGAATTGGCAGAGTGGTCTTAACTAAAACTTCGGCCATTTGAGTTATTGGCTCTACTGCCTGTAATGCAGTGTAGGCAGCCAATAACTGTTTTTCAATCATACTGTACCTTCCTTCTGCTCCATGCCAGACCTGAGACCAGAAACCAATGGGGGTCCAAACAGAGCTCTGGCATTGCCACAGGCCCCAACCAAAGCAGCCTTGAGTAACGTGAACTTGGCGGGGAGGGTAGGATCAAATGTATCCAATGCATGGGGTTGTTTAACTGCCAGTTTTGCCTGTTGGAAAGCATCCTATTCTGTTTTCCCCCAATCCCATAGCTGCTTCTTTCTTGTGAGTCTGTACAGTGGCCTTAGCAGCTGCACTAAGTGAGGTATAAAGGAGCACCAATAACCCAATATACCTAGAAATCCTTGCAGCTGCTTTGATGTTGTAGGGACTGGGAACTCCTGAACCTTATCTATGACAGCACTGGGTAGTACTTTGGTCTTTCCTGACCAAACCACCATCAGGAATTTTACGGATAGGCCCAGACCTTGCACCTTTTGGGGATTTCCAGCCCATCCCCTCTGTTGTAAATAGGTGTTTAATGAATCCGTAGCCTGCCCTACTGCCTCCAGTGAGTCGGATGTCAGCAGGAGATCATCAATATAATGATATAAGTTAACATCATCAGTTTTTTTCCAATTAACCAGGTCACGCACCACTAAAATACGACAACATACTGGTGAATGCACGTACCCCTGTGGCAGGACCTGAAAGTTCCACTGCCTGCCTCCCTACCTAAATGCAAACTAATCTTGCAGTTCTTCACAATTGGGATACTGAAGAATGCATTTGCTAAATCTAGGACACAGTGATAGGTTTTTTATCTCCCTACTTAATGTGTCCATTAGGGAGGCAATATTGGGTACAGCCACATGAATAGGCAGCATGACCTTATTTAATTCTCTATAATCCACCATCATTCTCCTTGTGCCATCCAACTGTTGCACTGGCCATATGGGGGAATTATACGGGCTGTGTGCAAGTCTTATAGTGCCCACTTTTTCTAATTCCTGCACCGTTCTTGATATTTCATCTTGCCCACCTGGGAGTCTGTCAGGTATACTGTCTTACATTAGTAATCCAGTGCAGTTTCAGCAGGCAAATAGGCCCATGTTTCACATGGCCTCTTAATATTGCCTCACCGCCCAGATACTAATACATCTCTGTCGAAGTCTGAACTCTCTCACGGTTGTCTGAAGAGCCAAACCCCATAGAATATCTACGCCCAAGATGTGTGCTTGTACTGGGGCAATGGACACCTTATATTCCCAGGGTAGGAGACGCCCAACCCCCAGTTTCAACCATGTTTGGGTGACAGGAATAGCCTGTCCCCCAAAGCCACCAATCATCACTCTGTCTCCATCAAATTTGGTTGGATCTCCATAGATAATTGATGTTTCTGCTCCAGTATTGATAAATGCCATAACTTTCTGGACATTTTTCCAGGACTAGAATATTGTAAACTCTACATACGGACTCTGGTCCCTTTTGTAGGCCCTAGGAGGACTAACATTCCTCATCATGCCATGAACTGAGCCAAAGTCAAGTTTTTTGCTTCTGGTGGCTCAGGCATTGTAGCCCGTGACACCTGAGAGGGCTTCTTTTTTGTATTGGAAATGATGAAGTCCTCTAAGTTCCACATCATCATTGGTACTCTTTCTATAACTCTTACCCTTGGCTTCTAAGGGTAATTTTGGAATCTCTGATGGGATTAGGCTGGCAGTCGATTTTTGTGAATTGGATCCCAGCCCAAATAGGATCATTAAACATTTGTTTTCACAAAACCTTTACGGGCCCTGACTGAGGATTCCACACAGGTGACCTCTTGTTTTTAACTACTGGAAGTACCTCTGCTTCTTTTACTACTCAAATATTGTACCTGGTGCGCAGATGCTCTGTCTCCCCCAGATCAGCTACTAACTGGGCAGCCTGTTGAATCACAACCTCTGAGGCCACCAGGGGGTTTAATATGGAAACCAAGGTCCCATATAGGTAAGAAGGAGCTTGCTGTAAGATTAAATCTCGCGTACTTGCAGAAAACTTTACCATATCTGGACTTTCAAACAAGTCCTCAAATATAGCTTCTCTTATGCCCAGTTCATGAATATTAAAAATTATTTGAAGGTCCTTCATGGAGGACCATAACCCTCTGTTTAATAAAATATCTATTTGTTTGGCCTAACCATGCAGCATGCTGCCACTAACCAGTCTATTATTCAATGGTTCTCATTGTTACACTGAATAGTAGCATAGAGTCTCTGCCTGAGGACAGGGTGTACCGTCATGGTAGCCAATTTTGATTCTTCTGGCCCATTAACCATGACGCTTTCCACCCCTGAATCGCATAATCCAAGTAACCTTGTGGGTACACTCTCTTTCAGTTTCTGCCGAAATTGCTGCATCATATCCATTAGTTCTGTTGGTCTATATGGCCTGGCCATTACATTTAAATGCGTTTCGGCAGGGGGCATCCCTACCAGTCTATCTTGTACTTTCTTTGTCTTTTGGGTTATAACAGGATGGAGTTCTAAGGAATACGCTATAAGCAGAACCTCTAAATCTGACTTAGAGTTTTTGTTTTCCTATTCAGCCAGGTCTGTTACTTCAAAGATGTGGTTATTATCTACTGAAATGTTGCAGACCTGACCATCAGGGAATGTAAAGTTGGTCTTTTCCCTGTTAATACATTAAGTTCCTGTTACAGTTTTTCAATACGATCTTTTAATAGCTGATTTTCACTTTCTAAGGTGTCGGCTCTTATCTCAGCTTGATTTAAGGCATTTAACAATGGCCGTGCCACTGTGGAAGCTAACTGCCTTTCTTTTGTAGTTAGGATGTCTATCTAATCCTTGAAAGTATTCTGTCATGCAGTATGTGGAAGTATTCCCCATAATATGCAGTGGACCCCATTTCTCAACCATGGTTGCTAATTGGTAATAAGGAGAACCCACAAGCCCTGAGATTTGTCTGGGGATCATTTTATCTAAGGGGGTGCTGTTCTCCCCCCAACCCATTTATAGAAATTCCACAGAAAGGATATGATATAAAGGATATTTGGCCTGCCTGGCTCACCAAGTGTAAAGTTAATGAATATATGGATACTATAGTGTAGCAGAGAGCTTGGCTATATAGTTACTACACCAAAACAAAAAAAATAGGAACAATTACCCATATCCTGGGCTCACATAGATCCTTCTCTACTGGTGATCAGCTCTTAAATGGGTTTAGGAGGGATGGAGACTGACTCCACCCCTTCCGGCAGCACAGGTGAATTTTCTTCACCTGTGCTCCCATGGCTGACACATTGCTCACCTCAGGTGATCAATCAGAGGTTCAGGTCATGATTCAGCAGTTCCCATACAATGGTCCTACCAGGTAATTTTGATTTAGGAAGCCTGCCATCAATAGATTGGTTTATTTGCTTCTAATGACTTGTGAAATCAAGTGGGTCAGCATTATTATCTTTAGTGAGTCAAAGAGTACATTTTGATCCTGAAAATGAGCTTCAAGAATCTTTCTACACTCTAGCAATTAAAGGATTGATTGAATCATTTAAAAAGGAACACAAAAGATGAGAACCATGACTGTGTTGCAAAGATAGCTGTTCTATATAGCCTCCTGCAGTGATTAGAAAATGATACCCCTATTAATAACTGGGGCACAAAGAGTGTGTTTTGGGGATGGCTAAATCACACTGTTTTGTAATTGTCCTTCCTCAGACAGTTGCCTTTTTTTCTTTGTTTACATATTTCCTTTCTCCAGACACTGTAAAAGAGTGGTCTAGTCTTCAAAACATCTGAACTTGTTGCTACTGTCATCCTTCCTCCTCTATTGCCACTCTATGAAGGGTACCAGGACAGCTTGTTATCCCTCTTATGGCATAAGAACACATCATCCCAACCATGATGGGATGCAATCCAGAACACAGTTCTAAAGGCAACATCCAGTCTAGCCTTGAATGCCTCCAGGGATGGGGCATCCACAGCCACCTTGGGCAACATGTTCCACTGTGTCACCTCCCACTGCGTGAAAAACTGATGGCCTATCATTGCACTCTGTGCTCATTCTTACCAGATTTAATCTACTCACAAAAACAGCTGATAAAAGAGTCTGTCTTTATCCGGCAGTTCTATAAATCAATAAGTTGGCTCAGATTTACATACAAGACAACATGAAATAAGATAAGACTATGAGAAACTGGTTCAATATAAGTCCTAAGGCTTATTTTCCAAGAGACAAGACAGAGGGTTTTGGCATTCCTACCTGATGGGCATATACTATGGAGGCTTTTTTTTTTGGAAGGGCATATACTATAGAGGGTTTTTTTTGGAAGTCCTAACCTGCATTATATGCATAGCATATAATACCACAAGCACTGGACCAAGAAAGTGAATGTAAATGCTGATTATAGTACTGGCTCATCTATGTCAGGATGAAAGTATTACCATCTGCAAACTGTTTGGAGAGAAGCTGCCTCCAGGTACCACCACTGCGCCCCCCCCCCCCCATCTTAAGGGGCTGGAGATGCTCACTGGACAAAGAGCATGGCCTCTGCCTCCCAGTTAGTGCTCAACAGACCTGGCTGCTCCTGGGCACTTCAGCTTCTTCAGGAGATGGCAATGGCAGGGTGTTACCATCCCACACCCAGACAACCCTGAGGGAAGGGGCACTGGCAGCAGGCTGGAGAAGTGGGCCCATGAAAACGTAATGGGGTTCAATGAGGCCAAGTGCAAGATGCTGCACTTGGGTCGGGGCAATCCCAGGTGTTTATACAGACCGGGGGAAGATCTCCTTGAGAGCAGCCCTGTGGAGAAGGACTTGGGGATCCTAGTGGATAAGAAGCTGGACATGAACCAGCAGTGTGTGCTTACAGCCTGGGATGCCAACTGTGTTCTGGGTTACATTAAAAAAGGGGTGGGCAACAGAGAGAGGGAGGTGATTGTTCCCCTCTACTCAGATCTTGTGAGGCCCCACCTGCAGTGCTGCGTTCAGGCTTGTGGCCCCCAGTACAGGAAGGACATGGAGCTCTTGGAACGGGTCCAGAGGAGGACCACTAAGATGATCAGAGGGCTGGAGCACCTCTCCTGTGACGAAAGGCTGAGGGAACTGGGCTTGTTTAGCTTGGAGAAGAGAAGGCTACAGAGAGACCTCATTGCAGCCTTCCAGGACTTGAAGGGAGCATATAAACAGGAGGGGGAACGGCTGTTTACGAGCATGGACAGTGATAGGACAAGGGGGAATGGTTTTAAACTGAGGCAGGAGAGGTTTAGGTTAGATATTAGGAGGAAGTTTTCACTCAGAGGGTGGTGACACACGGGAACAGGTTGCCCAAGGACGTTGTGGATGCCCCATCCCTGGAGGCATTCAAGGCCAGGCTGGATGCGGCTCTAGGCAGCCTGGTCTGGTGGTTGGAGACCCTGCACATAGCAGGGGGTTGGAACGAGATGATCATTGTGGGCCTTTTCAACCCAAGCCATTGATTCTGAGCTGGACCTGTCAGCAGCAGCCTCTGTGTGTGCCTGAACATCCTCCCTGCCTGCCCCTCGCGTTGCCTCCCATGCCTGGGCACTGCGCGATGCCCTGCAGCCCCATTGCTGCCTTCAGGTACCACCACCATTCCCCCCACCTTTAGGGGCTGAGAGCTGCCCCCTGGACAACGAGCACAACCTCTGCCTCCCAGTTGGTGCTCAACAGGCCTGGCTGCTCCTGAGCACCTCAGCCGCTTCCTCTGCCCTCTTCTTCGGGGGTGGCAATGGCAGGAGGGTACCATCCCACACCTGGACAACCCTGAGGGAGGGGGCACTGGCAGCAGTTATGGTGATGTTGACCATCAGTGAAGAGGAACTGACTGAGGAGAGGAGGGTTTTTTTGAGGGGAGGGATGGGGCCGGCAGAGCAGCCCTGGAATACGGCCCTTTGTGCTGCCCCGTCTGCCCTGCAGGTGGGCACGGGGGGCTGGGGGGCTTTGGGGCTGCATGAATGACTGCGGGCAGAGGTGTAGCAAAGTGAATACAAAACATTTAATAATTTAAAGTAATTTAATGTAATTTAACATACTAGAACATAAAATAACATAAAGGGAGGCCCTCTTGGAACAGGTCCAGAGGAGGACCAATAAGATGGAGGTTGGAACGAGATGATCATTGTGGTCCTTTTCAACCTAGGCCATTCTATGATTCTAAGACTCTAAGATTCTATGATTACATGACAAATATTCCTTACTGAGGACAATGTCTGATAAAGTGCTTATTATATATATATAACTATGTTTTCAACTTTGGATATGGACACTTTGTACCTTCAATAAGCCACCACAACTCTTTCTTTACGTGCCTATGGGAGAAACCATTTTTATTTTAATATCCTGAATATAAATGCTGGTTGAAGGCAGTTTGTTTAAAAAGAAATACCAGCCTAAGATGGCAGGGCTAACATACTGCTCCTTCAATACACGTACACAACTTATGAATAATCTGTTCAAAACTCTGGACAGAATTTGCTTGTTCTTGTATTTTCTTCCCAAGATCAAGCTGCTATGTATGAAAAGATTAGAAGCAAAGTTTAAAAAGTTCTTGTCCTTTATTTATTTTTGAAGGAAATTCTGTGGACTGTGAACTGCTTATACCCAGTGTAGTGATGACTGTCCAAAAGGGTAACATTATTTCACAAGGCAGAATCACAGCCAGAGCAGGGCAGAAAGATTACCAATCCCATCTCTACCAACACACCAGATAAACATTCTCCTTTGAGATTAATTTGTAAGTGGCAGAATAGGGGTAAAAGGTTGGACAGTTCCTGTCTTTATTTTTGTGTTCATAAAAACTGCTTCCTCTGCAAAAATTGCGTGCCTCCTGGACCTGCATTTTTCCTCTGAATTTGTAACCTAGGTTTGTTGTTAGGAAAACTATAGTATTTGTGTCCCCAAAATAAAATTTCACACACAGTATGCCATAAATACATAAATGAGGTTTCTTCAGCAGTTTAATCTCATGTCCAGTAGTGACAATGCAAATGAGTGCATCATGAACAAATCTCTGACACAACCAGAGAACCTCATGTTTGAAATGCTGCCTTGGTTCTCTGAAGGCTGAAAGGGGCATTCATGTGCTGGTCACACACAGCGTGCAACCTGAAGACTTTAGGTGCATATGATTATATTTACATATTGCTATATTATCTTTTTTTTCTTCTTAAGCTTCTTTTTCTTCATTTTCAGGGAAGGTCAAGGTGCATATTAGGAAACATTTCTTCTCAGAAAGAGTGGTGATGCATTGGATTGGGCTACCAAGGGAGGTATTTAAGTAACATGTGGATGTACTACTGAGGAACATAGTGGGCATGGTGGAGGTGGATTGCTGGTTGGACTTGGTGATCATAGAGATCTTTTCCAACTTTAATGATTCTGTGATTCTATGGAGTTTCTGAAGAACAAGGCCTGTCAGTTTTAAAGTACTTGGTTGTCACTATGGTGTGACCCAACTCACTTTGAGACAAGATTTTAAGGGAAGTCAATGCCTTTCACATAAAATCACAGAATGGTTTGCATTGGAAGGGACCTTTAAAGACGATCTAATTCTACCTAGGTGGTCCGGTACATAAAAAGATCTGCTGCTGCTATGCCATTAACAAAGAAAGTCCCATAAGAAGCATATCTAGAACACCTGAGATATGAATCTGATTAAAAAAAAAAAAAAATCCACTAAAACTGCTCAAAAAACAAAAACAAAAACAAACAAACACAAAAACAAAAACAAAACATACGTACCCTATGGATTACAGAATATGTTAGATATGCGACTGAACAAAAATACAGTACAGAACACCGTTGCCTTATAGTATGCTGATTGGCCATTCTGTGAGCGTATGGGGTTTTCACAAGCAGTGACCGTTCCTTTTCTCAGGAGATGTGTCAGAAAATGCCATAAGAAGAGAGAAGGAAATGTCACCTAGCAACCAAAGCTCTATGAAGAAAAGTTCCACGCTGGTCAGAAGAGAGAGGGTGAGCTGGGAGCTAGGTGCGGGCACAATCAGTAGCAAAATGCTGCGTGCCCACTGCCAGCCCCAGCCTGGTCAGGCTCTGCGTACCATGGGTCTGAGGGAATTCTGGTTTTCAAAGCAGGTCCCAGGATGACTTTTTTTTTTGTTTTTTCACTCTTCCCAAGATTAGTTTGAAAATGATGCAGTCTCAAACCATGATGGGAGTCTGTCTTTTAATTTTAAAACAGCAAGAAGTTAACTTTTCGGGAAAGGGCATTACCTCTCTTTTGTCTCTCGTATTTCTATTTTTTATCCTTCCATTTGAAAAGGCCGAACTAACAGATGTTTTTCTACTAACTGATTGAACAAAGAAGAGTTTTTCTTATTTATGATTTTTATTTATATGTGTAGCCCTTTGATGAATTAAGAAATTTAAACTGGAGATCATTTGCCCCGGGTTAGGGAAGGATGATGGGGAACAGCAGGAGTCGGGCTTGTTTGTAGGGTTGAGAAACACGGCTATACACATAGCACTGAAAAGGACGCTGTGCTCTAGGTAGGGAATTCAGCGTTCAGAAACAGGCGTGTGGCTGACGACGGGAGGACAGGACCCGATGTCGGAGCTGCGGCGCGGCCTGCACATGGCCCGTGTGCACGGGGCGGCGGTGAGAGCGTGGCACGGCGAAGCCGCGAGCGGCCGGCGCGGTGCACGCGAGGAACACACGGCTGCTGCTGCTGCTGCTGCTGCTGCTGCATCTCACTACCATACCAACAGAAGCTGTCTTCGCGCCGGCACTCCTTGCTGGGATCGCTCTACCCGGCGATGCAATACGCTACATCCACACGCGTCCCACGAGCTGCAGATTTCATAACCTGCTCGGAGTGCCACTGCAGCACGGCAGTTTCATCTCCTTACCCGCCTTCCAGCTTTGCGCCGGGAAGCCGCATCCGTCGCCTCCCGCCGGCCCGCGTCCCAGCGCCAACGCCCACCGCCCAGCCCCGGCCCCGCGCCCACGACCGGCAGCCGCCGAGCCGCCGAGTCCCCGCCCTCGGCCCCGCGCCCCGCCCCGCCCCGGGCCCGCCCCCCAGGCTGGGGGCGCCGCTGGGAAGCCGTTGCAGCCGTTGCAGCCGCTGCTCCAGCAGCCCCGCCGCTTGCAGTCTGCCGCCGGCGCGGAGCGGGGACTGGCCGGTAGCCGTCCCGGCCCGCTGAAAGTCACCATGCCCTCCACCTCTGCCTCGGGCTCGGCCGGCCGCCCCGCGCCCGACTACTGGATCGACGGCTCTAACAAGGACAGCCTGACCCACTACTTCGATCTGGAGTCCGAGCTGGGACGGTGAGGGGGCAGGCCCGGAGGGCGGCGGGTCCGGGAGGGGACCCCGCATCGCCGGCTCGGGAGCGGCGAAACTTTGGCGTGCGCGGAGCCGCGGGGAGGAGTGGCTGCGGGCGAAGGAACGCCGCCGGGGGTCGAGCTCCGAGAACGGGGGTGGGCGCGGGGAGGTGGCTGCCCCGGGGTGAGCCGCGGTGCGCGTTCGTGTTAGTCAGGTGCCGTGTAGCGGCGGGCTGCGGTGCCCTGTTGCGTCCCCTCAGTGGGAGGGGGGGCACGCCGAGGTGCTGCCTGTCCCTCCTTCTCTCCGTGCCAGACCTGCAGTCCCTGTCCCGCCCCTCGGAGCCCCTCCGCCTGGGTGTCGGCTCACAGCCCAGGCAACGGCCGTGAGCAGGCCGTTGTCAGCCGCGGACTGCAGTGAGTCCTGCCCTGGCACTCCTGCGTGGCAGCTTAAGGGTCCCAAGCCCTCAGTTTGTTCGTTTCCTTCTTTTATTTTCTTTTTTCTGTTTTTCCATTTTCTTTTAAATCGAAACCCCATGTAAGAGTCAAGAAAAG
>JAPSGF010000061.1:2616532-2669375 GCA_035772895.1 Perdix hodgsoniae | reverse complement strand
CCCCCCCCCCCCCCCCCCCCCCCCCCCCCCCCCCCCCACCACCAAAATGGAGTTTATGGTTTATGTTGAATTTACAGGTAGAAAATAGCACTTTTTAAACAATAGTGGAAAAGGATAGCCTTAAAGCATTAGAAAGAATCTTGCACTAGATGACTTGAGTCAGAAAATCAGTAAATAATAGCGATCATGAATTCTAACAACAATCATTATTAAAATCCCAGATGACAATGGGAAATTTGCAGGTGATACTATGATTCCTTGGCGCATTTCTTTTCTGAGAGGACAATGAAAAGTATTGCTATGAACACACCTGTACTTGCCTACTGTAACTAAAAGGGACAGGAGAAGCTGTAGGAACACATTAAAACATTTTTCTTGGCTTGCTGGCTAGGTCCCAAGCATTTGCTCTACCTTTTTGCCACTATTGTGACTCAGATTTAAACAGGACTTTATACCTTTTCATAAGTTTATCATGCGTATGTGCAGGAACATGAAAATGGAGGAGGAAGTAGTCAGGTCGGTTTTGTTTCCAGAACTGACACAGTAGTGCACATTTCTGAGCAACAGCAGTTGATAGCAGCTCTATCACCTGAATAAGTGCTGCTCTGTGTGGTTTGCCCGGAGTCCTTTCAGCATATCTGCTAGAGGTTTTCAAAAAGGTTTTTCCAAAAACCTTAGTTTTTGGAGAATACATTGTTTAGTTTTTTTACTTTAGTTTTTGGAGAATACATAGTGGTGGTAAGATGTGCGTTCATCTCCTAGCCTGAGAAGGGGATTAAAAATGTTGAGTTCTGAGGTAGTCAAGTCCTTAAACACTGCAGTATAGTGTGGTTTTCAACCTTGCAAGGTATCGCAGAGGAGACCAAAGCACTGCACACTCCTCTCAAAAGGCAGAAAGATATTTATTGATATAAACAAGATGGTAATTTGAGCAGTGATAACAGCAACATAACAGGATTCAAAATGGCTAAATATCCTTTATTATTTGCTACACAGAGGGTAGGGGGTGCATAATGAATCTAAGATCAAATCTTAGCAAAGCTAGTATAACTTAAAAACAGTAAATCATATCTGTTAGCAAGGCATAACCATGTTCTGAGTGAATCTCTGCACCTTGAGAAGTGTCCCTGCTCAAGGGGAGATTCTGGTGTGCAGCCTGCTGCTTGCAAGAACACTCTCCAGGGGGTTCTTTGCCTGCTTGCTATTTATGGGGTAAGATGACTGACTTGTAGTCATACAACTTAGAATTGGTTCTGTTGAACTAAGTTTCTGTTATTAGGTGTCTGAGCACCAGTGGTGAAACTTTGGTTGTTATTAGTCCCAAGGATAAGGTCCTTTGCACCTAATTGTATGCACTAGGCCTTGGACATAATGACCAGGCAGAGTGGGGGGCAAGGAGAGCACCATCATACAAGGTGAGACAGTAGATGCTGAAATCCTAACAGGAGGTTTGAGTGAGAAACAACCACACCCAGCTAGGTGAGATATGTGAGCCACAAAATCTACTGTACTGTTGGATAGAGGTAGACAATGAGATTTGAAATAGAAGCAGAATGCAAACAGGAGAATATAACCATCTGAAACAAAAATCACGGGGTACCGGTGGGACAGAGAATTCCAAGGGGTACGTGTTCCAAGGAGGAATTGCACTGGTGGTTTAGCAGCAAGATCTTGGTCCTCAGGTCCCAGGGTGAATGTAGAAACCTGTGCATTGTGTGCTAGCATCCAGAGTGCTGCTGCAAATCTCAGACCTCTTCCAGTAGCTAGGGTGTGTCAGTTGCTGTTGGTAATCTTACATTCAGCCTTTTAATTTGGAAGTGAGTTTGAGTACACCTACAGAGCTTACTCAGGTTACTGGTGGTGATGGTGTATCTAGGTGAGGTTGAATAATGTGGTTAAGTCATCCTGTTAGATGCAGTAAATCAAAATAATATATTAAAATTAGTATCAGGAGGCACTGTCCTAAAACGTCTTCAAGATGCAAGGATTGGCATATGTCTTTTGTCAGACTACAAAGGTCTGCATTTGGACAGCTGTTGCCAAATATGGGAATCCCCTTGGAAAGAGACCTTTCTGCAAAATGTGTCTGCCAGATCTCTTAGCCATTGTAATCAGTAGATCTTGCTCCCTTGGCAACCCTGAAGAGATGGATTTGGGGGTGCTGGTTGATGAAAGATTCAATGTAAGCCTGCAATGTGTGCTTGCAGCTGAGAAGGCCAGTCATATCCTGGATCAGGGTCATATCCTGATGATCCTCAAGAGAAGTGTGACCAACAGGTTGAGGGAGGTGATTCTGCCCCTCTACTCTGCTGCCCTGAGGCCCCACCTGGAGTGTTGCATCCAAATCTGGGGCCCTGAGCATAAGAAGGACATCGAGCTGTTGGAGCAGGTCCAGAGGAGGGCTATGAAGATGATAAGAGGGCTGGAGCACCTGCCTTATGAGGATGGTCTGAGAGAGCTGGGGCTTTTCAGCCTGGAGAAGAGGAAGCTCCGCCTTCCAGTACTTGAAGGGGGTCTGCAGGAAAGCTGGGGAGGGGCTTTTTAGAAGAGCAGGTAGTGACAAAGGGAAATGACTTTAAGCCAGAAGAGAGTAGATTTAGACTAGATATTAGGAAGGAATTCTGTGAAGGAATACTGTGAGGGTGGAGAGACACTGAAAAAGGTTGCCTGGTGAGATTTTGGATGTCCCCTTCCTGGAAGCATTCAGGGCCAGGCTGGATGGGCCTTTGAGCAACGTGGTCCAGAGGAGAGGCTTTGAGCAACCTGGCCTATAGTGGGAGGTTGGAACTTGATGATATTAAAGGTCTCTTCCAACCAAACCATTCTATGATTCATGTATGGTGAATTAAGGAGTGTTGGGAAGAGATTGGGAATCTCAGTGTGGATTCACAGGGGTCTGTAGTTCTTCACAGACTCATAAGTAAAGGAGATAGAGTGATATTTGCTGATCATAAGTTATGAAGGGTTTTTAAATACAACACTGCCTGTGGAGAATCACAGGAAGACATTATTGGACTGATAGGATGTTTAAATGACAAATGAAATCTAGGTTAGATGATTTAAAGGAGATGGAGATGGGAGAGAAACCACTAAGTTGGACGTAGAACAGTGTCTAGTTAGGTGATGGATCTCAGATCCACTGGATACTGTGGATACTGTAAATTTACAAGAGGCAGCATTGCAGGTTTACTTTAGAGAAACCCATTTAAACTAATTAAATATAAAATGGCTAATTATTGAACTATAAGTTCTTCAGTATTAAAACTATATTCTTTGACAGTATTAATATAGGTTTGCTGTATTCATGTTTGTCTTGAGGCATCTATGTTCAGCCACTGTTAGAGACAGTGTTCTGAATGAGACTATTATTCTGAATCGGGACACCTATTTTTACTTCCTTCTTGATGCTTGGCTGCTTTACCTCCCCGTTAGTCCATTTCTGCAATGCTGTGAAGATTAAATTTTGGTCTTTGTTTCACAGAATGTATTTCTTAGTTCTCTGAAGGTGGATGTGTTGGTGACTTGTGGATTTTTTTCGGAGGGTACGTCAGCTGAAAGATTGTTTTTCACACTCTTGAAAAAAAAATTTAATAATTTTGAGTTCTAAGCTTGTACATTCCATAAAGACTAAAACATTTTGTTAGCCATTTATAACTCATGCAGTATCATTTGGTACGGTGTTTCTGAAATTGGGATTGGCATAACATTACTATATGAGGGAAGAAGTAATTCAGTAAAAAACATTTTAATACTCAGAAATATTTCAAAAATTTCTTTATTGAAATTTTAATTAATATTTTACTTAGTATGCACTTTCTTGACTAATTGTGTCAAACTTCATTATTGTTTGATTTGAAACTGCCAAATGTTATTACTGCAATTGCAGGTGTATTAAATAGTCAAGGGAGGATGGCAGTATTTTCTACAAAATGCTTAGCTTTTTTAGTTTTGCAAAAAAAACATAAAAGAAAATTAAAAAAAAATATAAATGTTATGGGAGTTTTTCTTTGTGTAAGAAGGATGCGTAGAGTCATCCAAAACCACCTTTGGTTTTGTGATCCTTGCTGAAAACCTGAAGATGCTTCATACTTGCAGTTTACCTTGAATTGATAGTGGTAGCTGAATTGTAGGTGCCTTGAGGAGTTCTGAGGGCAGAGAATTTAAGTCCAAAGAGCGGATTATATGCTATGAAGACTGCTGTGGAAGTAATGCCTTCTATTTTACTGGGTAAAGAACTGGCTAGAGGGCTGTGCCCACTGGGTAGTAGTCCAGCTGGTGACCTGTTACAAGTGGTGTCCCCCAGGGCTCGGTACTGGGGTCCATCTTGTTTAATGATGACCCAGATGAAGGGATTGAGTGTATCCTCAGTAAGTTTGCAGATGATACCAACCAAGGAGGTGGTGTTGGTCTGCCTGAGGGTAGGGAGGCCCTTCAGAGGGATCTAGATAAGCTGGATCACTGGGCTGAGGTGAATGGGATGAGGTTCAACAAGGCCAAGTGCAGGGTCCTGCACTTTTGGCCGCAGTAACCCCATGTAGCTCTACAGGCTTGGGACGAGTGGCTGGATGACTGTGAAGAGGAAAGGGACCTGGAGGCGTTGGTTGATGCTTGGCTGAACATGAACCTGCAGCATGCACAGGTGGCCAAGAGGGCCACCTCTAACTGTATTAGAAATAGTGTGGCCAGCAGGAGCAGGGAGGTGATCATCCCCCTGTACTCAGCACTGGTGAGGCCAACACCTTGAGTATTGTGTCCAGTTTTGGGCCCCTCACTACAAGAAAGATATTGAGGCCCTGGAACGTGTCCACAGAAGGGCAACAAACCTGGTGAGGGATCTGGAGCATGAGTCTTATGAAGAGCAACTGAGGGAGCTGGGATTGTTTAGTCTGGAGAAGCGGAGGCTCAGGGGAGACCTCATTGCTCTCTACAACTTCCTGTAAGGAGGTTGTGATGAGGAGGAGTTCAGCCTCTTCTCCCAGGCAACAAACAGGACCCAAGGAAATGGCCACAAGTTGTACCAGAGAAGGTTTAGATTAGACATAAGGAAGAACTTTTTCTCTCAGAGAGTGGTCAGGCACTGGAATGGCTGCCCAGGGAGGTGGTGGAGTTGCTGTACCTGGTGGTGTTCAAGAGGCATCTAGATGAGGAGCTGTGAGACATGGTTTAGTGCTTGTGGTAGCAATGATAATGGGAGGATGGTTCGACTAGATGATCTTTTAGGTCCTTCCCAACCTTGTGATTCTACTGTATTGACCCACAACATCAGAGATGGTGTGGGTGATATGGCAGCAGAGGTTGAACCTTCCCACCAGTATTCCATTATGCTTTGTTGCCATGTGATAGATGGCAACAGAGGGGCAGTCTGACAAAATGGAATCTGACATGAAAATGTGTAGGATTTAAAGATGTGTCACTGAATTTCTCCATGTCGGAAAAATGGCTTCAGTTGACACTTTCTGAATTCCTATGGATACCAAACAGTGGATGTGACAACAGTGAGGCAGTGGGTGCCATATTCCAGACAGCCATGCACATCTGTCACACTACAAAGTGTAAAGAGTCTTGAACAGCTCATACCTGTGAATTGACGGATTACAAACACAAAACTCCATATGAAGCAGAATATTGGCATTTGGAACAATGGTGGCAATGTTAGAACATCGCAAACCATTGCACCGTATGGGTCCCACAGATTCTCACAAAATAACGGAACGAACCCGTATGTGAGTTTGTCAGGACCTACTGAACCAATACGAGGCTGAAGGGGGTGGTTTCCTGGATCACATCTTTACTAGTGACAAGATGCACTTTCTACAAGAGCTTGGCATCACAGCCGACAGTGGTGACTATTGCTGAAAATAACTTTATAGCTGAGAATTTTCTTTATCAAGTAGTGCTATTTTACTCTTTGTACCTGTTGTGGTTTTCATGAAAATAAATAGGAGGCATTACTTTCAGAGCAACCTTTGCTGATTTCTTTCTGCAGAATTACAAATCTCACTCTGTCTGTCATATTCATGAATGCTGGCATAATAGCATCTGCTTTTGTAGTAGCAGCAGTGGGTGAAATAAGGCAACTCCTACCAATAGCTATCATTTTATAGGAATGAGTTGCTTTTGTGTTTGATGCTTCAAAGTTCAAGCAGTTTTTGCTTTGAAAGTTTCCCATTAAAATAAAGTTTCCATTAAAATAAACAAAGAGAGCAGCCATGCTGAAAAGGCTTGGTCAGCAGCAAGTTGAATATGAGCCAGCAGTGTGCCCTGGTAGCCCAAAGGGCCAACCATACTCTGGGGTGCACCAGGCCCAGCACTGCCACCGGGTGATGGAGGGGTTGTCAGCTCTGCTCTGTGCTGTGCAGCCTCACCTCCAGCGCTGGGTGCAGTCTGGGTCCATAACATAAGGACAAAAGCTATCGGAGAGTGCCCAGAGGAGGACTGCAAAGATGGGGGAGGGTCTGGGGGGCAAGGTGTTTAAGGAGCAGCTGAGACCTCTGGATTTGTTCAGCCCGGAGCAAAGGAGATGAGGGGAAGCCTTATGGCAGCTGTAGTCCCTCACAAGGGGAGTGGAGGGGCAGCGCTGAGCTCTGCTCTGTGTGACAGTGACAGGGCCCCAGGGAACAGCATGGAACTGCGTCAGGGAAACATTCTTCACTAGAGTGTGGTGGTGAGCACAGCCCCAAGTGCCAGAGTCCAAGAAACATTTGGATATTGCTCTCAGACATGGCTTGTTTTTTGGGTGGTAGTGTGTGGAGTCAAGAGTTATACTTGATGGTTCTTGTGGGTTCCTGCCAACTGATGTGTTCTGTGATTCTATGGAAAAAAAAAAAAAAAAAAAGGTGAGATGTTTTTCTGGCTACTGGAATAGTCATTTATTATACAGACTGTTCACTGAGTTTACTCTGAAAAATATTTGTTTTTCACTGGGGTAGGTTACTCTTTCAGCAATACTTCTGCTTAGTAGTTTGCAGCTTTCAGTACTGGCTTTGATTTTCTGGGAGATGCATGCTGTTGACAGTATGTAGTGCTAGCTGTCCAAATCTGTGGAGGGTGCTTTGCTGAACTGGGGTGAGAATTCCTCTTGCAAAAATATCATTGAGCAAAAACTGCAGGTATAGATTTGCTTGCCCCTTTTCCATTAGTTACAGCTTACTTCTTACCCTGGCAACTCTCATCTGCAGAAAAGTAACAAGAGGTTCTGTGAAGACAGCTGGTCAGTGAATAGGGAAGGCTGTTGAAGGATTCTGAGGCTTCTTTTAACTGTTATAAGTTAGTGTTGTACTGGAGCCCTGGTTGAAGGAGAAAGAATAAGAGAAGATATGGTATCTTTATGTGACCAAGACATCCACAAAGTAAATGGGCATTGAGAGTTGTCTTTTTCACACATTGCAGTGGCATTGTAGGTCTAGTTGAAGACTTCAATGTTCTTTTCTGCTTGTCTCATCATCCTCCTTGAAAAATGTCCTTAACATATGAGAATAGGTTTTTCCATGGTGGACATGCACTTTACTCTTTCTGTTGAAGTTATTCTCTTGTGGAGAAGACAGTTCAGTATTAAGATAGTCATAAAGAGAACATTAGAGAGATTTCTGTTAAGATACTTCTCTAAGAGGTGGGAGAAGTCAGTACCTTTTAAAATACGTTTACCTGTAGAGTCATAAATAAGTTGACACAAAGCACTGAATATGCTATGTAGAAGCTCTATAGCTTCTCAGCCCACTGTTCTTGGTGAAATGCCTAGCTTGGTTAGCAGGAACCAGAGCTTGACCATGTAATTATCCAGGTTTTAAGAACTGAAACTTTTATAAGTGCAGGGGAAGGTATTTTCTTCATTGTATCTTGATCAATTCAACAGTTTGATTCAGAACAACAAAAACAAAAAAATGAATTGAGGAAGTAAGAAAAGATTTTCCTGTACTATTCTATAAATAGAAGCAATTTGAGAATGAACATGCCATTTCACCTAAGGGCTCTAATCAGGAGAAAAATACGTATTTTGGAGAAAAAAAGTCTGGCATTTTGAACCATTCCATGAAAGTTTGCTGTTGATCTGTTGCCAAAATGCCTGGTCTAGGTTTTATTTACTTATCTAAAAAGTAACTCTATCTGAATGATAGAGACTGTTGCTCAAATTCTTTTACAGTTCGAATTTATGGCAAAACTGTTGTTCTCTTGCAGGTAGGGATTTTGTGCTTAAAAAACAAATTAGGAAGTATGCTTTTTCTGCTATGGCTTATGTGTATATCTGAATCCTGTTAATACTGTGATTGAGGCATTGCTTCTATTATGGCATGATGGAAGATAGGTTTTTTGATTCTGTCTACTTTGGGTGACATGTTCAGCTGTCCGTGCTTGTAGCTAGTCGTATCAGAGAAACTAAATGCTGCGATAGCCCACTGCCTTTCAGGAATTGATTAATGCCTTGTTGACTGTGTGAACAAAGTTGCCTATAATGTCCTTTTGAAGTCCTGACTGCGTTATATTAAAAATTCTATAATTGAAACAAAGTTGTTATCTTTTAAATATGAACCAAAATGGACTATTGATGAGGGCATGTATTTACTTGTTTTCACTTACAGGAGCGTTGAGATTTTATTTCTAATATTTTATTGCACTGTTCTTTTTTAAAGGGCTATTTGTGGGTGCATCTACACTGAAGTTTTAATTTGGATCATGAGTGAAGCACTGGAAACAAATGCCTGAGTTATTCCTTCCCACTGTGCTTCTGTCTGCATGAGGGGTCATCCTTGGCAGGCACTGAGCAAACTGAGTGTAACTGAGCCAGACAATATAGTTCAGGACCATGTAAACCATTTGGACCTCTTGTGAACCTTCAGTTCAAAGGACCAGATTGGATCTTGTCTGCAGCAGAAGCTGCAGAAAGTTTGTTTGTTTGTAGTAATGTATTTGACAACATGTTCCACTGTTGTGCTCCATTGCAGTGTGCTGCTAGGTAGTACCATGGTGATACTGTGTTTGAACCTTACTGTAGTTACTCTGTAGCTTGATAATAGTGTGCTTATGATACCACATGTTCAACGTAATGCTTAGGTCAGTGTCTTTCTGCTTAAAGTTTAATTAACTTGTAAGCCACTGAGAATATATATTATGTAAATGAAAATTTAGTGCATAAAGTGGGCAGTGAAAGAATAGTTAAACCATAGAGGGTATTACGTTATCTCAGTATGCTTATTTGTCTGTATACCGAGTGCATTGTTCTTCAAATAAATTGAACTGTTAATGTGTTTCTAAGAAATGACTGCTGGAGCTGTGTGGAATAGTTCGAACAAGTAGGTGATCATTCTGTATAGCTTTCACAGCTTTCTTGTATTTAAAGAGCTATTAATAAAAGAAAGTGCTATATCACAGAACTGTTACTTCTTCATTTTGAAGCTATTTATTCTTCTAGTCCCTCCATTGGTTTTTTTGATTGTTTGTTTTTGTCAGTGATTTTGGTAATCTTCTTTTTGATTAAAAAAAAAATTGCATTTTTAATGGAGAAAATGAATAGCTCTTGAAGTAAGTGCTCTGAAGAGTACCAAACCATTTTTTTACACATGCAACTTTTAGGAGTTCAAAATAGTGGCAGTGTTTGTGTTAACACAAGAATATGTCATTTGAAATAACATTACAGTCCCTGGCCTTGTCACTTGTTGTTAGTAACTGTCCAAGTAACTGAGCTGGCTTTATAATAGGAGTGACAAATGGTTTTTCTGTGGTAGTATGCCAGCCAAAAGGTTGGCCTGGCTCTGAGAAATGTTCTGTCAAAATTTAAGTACAAAGATTTGAATACTTATTTCAGGTACATATGTACAGTAACTATGAATCTTAGGTAAGAGTTCTGATTGCACAAAGAGAAAACAAATGTAATATTCTGTGCTTTCACACTGAAGCAGAATTCAGACTGACAAACTTGCATATTTGCTATTAACTTAGGAGTTCTTACCAGTTCTGCTCCCCCTCTTCTTCACAATACGCAGACCTTTATTGTCTGAATAGAGGCATTAATTTCACAAGGGATAATCTTTTTACAGTGTGATGATACTTTTTGAGAAGTGGTATGCATACATGCTGTGTGTTTTCAAATAGTGATGCTAATTTTTGGTCTATTGTTTGTATAATGTCTTTAGGACTTTCGTTATTTATGTTTTTACCCTTTCTGCTCCACTTCAAAAAAACAGGTTGGAATGACAGTCACTGATACCTTGGAAGTACTCTTCCATTTGTTGATAGTCATGCTTTATTTGGCCTTACTTGCATTGCTGTTGTCTTTGGTGAATCACCAGAAGATAGGTGTTAAATTACTGCTTCCTGTTCTTAAAAACTGAACTCATTCCTAAGTTTTACATCTTTGATTTTAGTGTCTGAGCCAGAAGCTCTGTGATATGTCGATAGCTAATCATAAAGAACTGAATTTAGGAATTTTTATGTTACAGAAGCATGTTGTTTTCTTGTTTTTGTCTTTCTTTTCCTATCTCTTTCTATTTCCTATCTACAGAAGATCTTTTCAGAAAGAAAAGTGCACAGGATGTGTTTTCCCTGCCTACCTGTGATTTTTAAACTTGTGAAAATTCTACCTGACAAGGCAAGAGAACTGCACATCTTCTTTTCTCCTCTCCAAGGCCCTACATCATTACCTGTTACTCCTAGCCAGCTCTTTCTAACCTGCAAAATAAAACTCATGTTTTGTTATGATTAGATTTAGCAGGGACAGTTCAGGGCAGAATGATCTGTTTGGCAGCATAGCTTACAGCAGCCCAGGTGTACTGGAACTGCTGAGGATTATGTGTCTTTAGGGCAGTATGACATTTCCCTTGAGGCTACTGGGCAATAAGGATTGGTTGTTACTGTGTATATAAGGTGTATTTTTTAGGATCTGTCAGCATGGTGCTATAGAAAGGATCATGGGGAATGAAATATCCTGGAACATTTTTCAGTGTTGTTTGCTTGAGTAACATGTGCACTGTGTGTCCTCAATTTCTTAGACTATACATTGTTTAAAACAGAAAGATGAAGTAGTGTTGATAAGACTGCATACCAGTATATGTTGCAAATATACCTTTTTGTTATCCAGTTGTAGGGGAAATGTTAGGCCATGGCTTGAACTGGTGTTTGAACACCCGACATATGGGTGTGGCTGACCCAGGAGCATAGGCAAATGTTTGCACATGTGCTCTCCATGTCACCAGAGGGGGCAGACACAAGGTGAAGCCACCTTGGGACATGTTTAGGGCCAGCCACTAGTGTCTCTTGAACGTAGGCAGCATCCTGCTAATCAGCGTTGCATAGCCAGAAATCCCCCTCACTGGTTGGGTGAATCCCATTCTTTTTTCTGTATATAACCATTGGCCTACTTGCAAATACTTTGCCTGTTATCACCAAGAACCTATCAGAAGCAATTTTGCTTCCTTACAAATAGAAAAAGAATGAAAGCAAAAATAGTATGGTTGTTTGTCATCGATTACTGCCACTAACACAGTGACTGTCAGAAGCTGTCGATATTTGCACCTGTTGATCTGAGAACTGATTCCTAAAGGTGTATTGCTTTCCTCGCAAAATAACTGTAAAGATATGAGACTGTACAACAATGACCTTGGAGGAGGCTGTTCAGTCTGCAGCAAGCAAAACCTATGTTCTTGAATTTGATCTGCAGGGGATAACTAGAGAGAAATTACTTGGCATAAACCTCCATACTCCATGGTCAGAATTGCATATGAATTGCAACATGACTGAAGTTATCATCTGAAAAACTTAGTTGTCTTTTTGACATATGCAGCTATTCCTGTGTCAATGGTTTATGGGCTGGTCCGGCCCAGTTCCGTGACCAGCAGGGCAGAGGGATCTGTGGATCCGCGCCTCTGGGAAAGGGGAAGCAGGGGACCCCAAGATACTTGAAAACAACAGCACTGATCTGAGGTGGAACAAATGATTTTACTAAATATAGTATTAGTAAAATACAATGAGAGAGAGAGAGAGAGTCTGTTTGAATTGTATAGACCTCACCACAATGCTGGGGTGAGGGTGAGAAGTGCAGTCCAGTTGAGTGACTGAAGTACAGATGGCGAAGCGCAGGCGGCGGAGCGCAGACAGCGAAGAGCAGGCGAAGAAGAAGGGTCAGGTGACCTTGCTTGGAGTTATATCCCCTTGCTGACCGCAAAGTCTCCTGGGGAAATGCAGCTCCTCTCCGACGGATGAACACTCGGCAGACATCAAACCCCACCCCCAATGCACTACATGATGTTATGGTGTGGAATACTGATGACCAAAAATCATAAAACCATGACATCCTGTTAGAATTCAAGAACCATAACATGTGAATCAGAAGATGAGGAATAAGAACCCATCTATCTGATCTATCTTTATCTTTACCTATTTATCTTTATTAAGGCTACCATCTATTTATCATCATCCATCTATTTATATTGACTTTTGGGGTGGATAAAGCAGTGACAAAACAAGGGCAAGATTACTCAAAAATATCAACACCCGAATCTAAACCTCTGAACAATTGTATAGTCTCTGCTTAGATGCATAGCTCATGATGAGTGTCCATATGCCATGGACAAGATGCCAGAAATGCAACTTGACCTTAGAACTGATGTCATCTCCTCAGCTATTTTTCCCCAAACACTCTCCACTAGAAACAAATGATGCATCTTTCCTCTGGCCTTTCTCCAGACTTCTTGGAAAAAAATCAGTTAATCAGGTTTAAGAAAGAGGTAGCATTCTAGAACAGTTTTCTTTCTCTCTGAATTTCAGTTTTTCCTTATTGCAAGGAAATTATTTTTCCTGTATTCAGGTTGTCATAAACATATGAATACTGTTCCTGATTTTTTTTTTAGTCTTTAAAACATATCCATATCTACCAGGTTGCTGCTTTTGTGAGATAATACTACATCTCATTTATTTTTAGTGCTTTAATTCTTGAGGATGACCCTAATTGCTCCACTAGCTTTTCGAAAACTGAATGTTATGTAAGCAAAAATATTCTACAGATATCTTGATTTTGTTTTCTCATGAAAACATTATGAAAGCATTATGCGATTGAGGGAATCTGTCAACTGTTATCAGTCATGACAAATTTTGAATGGTTTGTGGACTTTTTATTTTCATATATTAAAAAAAATCCAACCCACTGACACTAGTAGGTATCAAATACATCTAACTAAGTTGATGGTACTCAGAATAAAATCCAGAATTTTCATTTTAATCTAAATAAATCGTATTCAGTAACTTTGCTGTCATGAGTGAAGGGAAATAAAAAAGCACACAAGATGTTAATGAATACCATTGAATAAGAAGTCTGGCATTATTTTAATATACTTTTGATATAATATTCTTAATTATTTGTCTGAATAAATCAGTTAACAGAAGCACCCTCCAGTACAAAAGACAGTTATGCTATAGGATTTTATTTTGTGCTTGGCAGTAAAAATAAAAACAAATAAATACTGTCATGAAAAGAGCAGATTTTCATGCCCTTCTGTAGAAGTCTGATCATAAATTGTACAACTTTCAAATGGTAATGAGTCTTCCTACCTGCTTATACTCCTTGGAGACTAAATTTGATTTTTATTCAAACAAAAGAAAGTATGAATTTAAGATTCATTAAACAAAATGGTATTTGCCATTTGATTTATTAGGTGTCCTGCACCAGTCTAATATTCTGGACCAATGAGTATTTTAAGAACATACTTTGGCCAGAACTTTATTTCAGTTCCTTTGGCATGAAATGGTATTTTTTTTATTTTTTTTTTTTAAATAGAGGTGTTTTACAGTATAGTTTTGCAGGGAAAAATGGATAGCTTAGTAGGTCTTATGATTCCTCAAGTTAAAGTCTGTCATATATTGATTTAATTTTTTAAAATACTATTTATTTGTTTTCTAGATTAACAATCTGCAGTTGTGCTATGGTATATGAATACAGTACCTTACAGTTGTTTGTCTTCATAATGGGAGATGTTCACTTGTCAGTTTTCCATACCATCTTTGCCATAATCTTAATTTAGAGACATGCAAGATAGGTGTGCATGGATTTTTTTTATCTCCTAGCTTTGCTGTATTCATCTCACCCGTTTCTTTTTTGCTGTATGGACAACAAGCAATCTATTTCTCTAAATTGTCTTCAAGCCTTCATACTTTTCTGGCTGATTAGCTTACTAAAATTAAAATGAAAAGGGTTGAAAGGCTGATTTTTGTAAAACTTTTTAGAAGCGCTGAATATTCTGAGTGGGAAGTGACCCGCAAGGATCATTGAGTTCAACTCCAGGCTCTACATGGGACCACTTAAAATTCAAACCGTGTATCTGATAGCATTATCCAAAGTTTTTCTTGGACTTCGACACTTAGTGCAGCGCCCACAGCCCTGGGCAGCCCGTTCCACGCCCACCGCCCTTGGTGCAGACCCTGTCGTTAACCCCCAGCTGCCCTCCCCGACGCAGCTCCATGCCGTTCCCTCGGGCCCTGTCGCTGTCACGCAGAGCAGAACTCAGCGCTGCCCCTCTGCTCCACGTGAGGAGCTGCAGCCGCCATCGGGCCTCCCCTCAGCGTCTGCTCGGGGTGAACAAACCGGGAGACCTGCCCCTGGTCTTCCCACTCAGATCTTCCCCTACCTTTGTAGCCCTCCTTTGAATTCTCTCAATTCATTTCCCGTCCATCTTATAGTTTGATTCCCTAAGCTGCACACAGCATTCAAGGTGAAACACCTGTACGGTGTATGGTGATGACCATTTAGAAAATAACTTCTTTCAGTGACTTCAGGTTTTGGGTGTCCAGATGAAAAAAGATGACAAACAGTCTTGTTCCCCCCGCTCTGATTTATTCTTTGCAACGAGACATGAAATGTAGGTGTTTCAAGTGTTTAGGGAGTGCAGCATTCACTCACTATATCTTGGTCTTCTTTACTTAGCAGGAAATTGATTTAAATTGAAAGACAAAGCTGAGGCTAGTCTTGATAAAATATTCTTGTAACATCAAATAACTGCTACTTCTGGAGCAGTACATTAGATGCTAAAAAGGCAGTAATACCTTAATTTTTGTTTTCTGCAGGAAGAGGAGAAACTGATAAATTTAATTCAAGAATATCTTAAATACCACAGGAACAGAACTTGTAGATAAAATTAAGTCTGTATATTAATAGGATCACTGATGAGTTGCCAAACTGGGTCAAAAGGTAGTGGAAAATGTTTGTTGAAAGAGGTAACCTGAAATTCACTGGCATGTTTTTCATTCTTTCTCTCGTGGAGATGAAGCCCATCTCCATCATAATAAATATGCAGGTAAATTATTATTTTTTTAATTTAAATTCACATCCATTTCCATGCATAATTTTTATCTTAGGTGCTAAAAAGAAGGTGGAACACTAATACAACCGAGTGAAAAACACATTTATTACTATAAGAACTTGCTCATAGAGTTTATTTGATTGGCAGTAGCAGAGAAAGAATACCCTTCTATTTCTAGAGAATCATTCATTTCAAATGACAAAACAACCTGAGTCTCCTCCTCTGCCTTCTCTTCAGCTGAACAGTGGGTTTTTTGACCATTTGAATCTTTGGCTGTTCTAGCTAAATCAATAGCCCAAGTTACCTTAAAGTCATTTCTGCTGGCTTCATCTATTTTTATTATTCTTGCAACATTTGTGTGTTAAAAAGGAAAGAAACCAGGACCATCTCACAGGCTATTTCTACATGATTTGAAATAAGATGAAACATCTTTTATGATGGAAATAATCATATTAGAATTGAACTTGCAGATGACCATATACATTAAAGCCAGTGAAACTTATTTTTAAATTAGTGTTTTTCTACTGTCAGTCTATATTTTGTGAACTGGTTATGTTTGTCAATGAATACAATGAATGTTTACCAGATAGCCTGTTAAAGTAATTTGACATAGTGTTTCTTATAAACCTTTCTAACTGTGCTGAATACATAATGAGACCATTTTATTGTGTTCCTTACTACCTTCTGCACAACCTACATGAATTTGCAAACAGAACAATAGTGAGCAGAAGGGTGGTATACACAATGGCATATAGCTGTTGGAAGGCCACATTTCATGCTGGAGGGTCATATCTATTACAGCTTGTTTTATCTGAGTATTCAAATGCTTATAAGAGTGAATAGGCAGAGCTGAGAAACTACAGGTTTTCCATACCACAATGAATTTCAGTATATTAGCAGTTGTTTTTATTTTCAGTTACTTTGTCTTATTTTGAAGCATCAGTAGGGTAGGAATAATGTGCTGTTTCACAGCATAGAACTTTTCAGCAATCTTGAATGAAATTTTATGAACACTTTCCCATTTTACATTCATTGGTTATTAAAGATACACAATCAAATTCTCCGGATTTAGGATCATTTTACAGTGGTGTCAAATGAGAGTATCAATACAGATGTTTGTTTTTCCTGCTTTCATCTTGTCCTTGGTTCCTCTTTGCACTGTATTTTATGTGTTATACCAAAAGGGGAGCAGCATTCTGTCATGCTTTTATCTCTATATCTGTCTGTGACTGGGGGACAGTGGTCCCACAAGCCCACTGACTATGAAGGGGGAAGGAAATGGAAAGGAAAGAAAGGGAAAACAACAATGACAACAACAACAAAAAACAGCAGCAATAATCTGAGGAGGAAAACAAATTCAGCTTGCAAATTGTAGTTGTGAAATACAAGTTAATTGGGATTGAAGCTAATAAATAAAAATAAATGAGTTTCCAAAAAACAAAGTTCTTAGTCCAATCTGCCAGGGAGCAAGGAGATTGCCTTGTAACTTCAGTCAGTTCTATTTTTCCCTCTCCATGGAAGATGAAATGAAAAAGTGGAGTCTGCTGGGAATTGTGGTTTATTCTTCTCTGGGACCGTAGCTGCAGCATTAACTCTTTGACTCCCAGTGCACTGTATAATCTTATGATGTGGAATATCAATAACAAACAAAAAAAACATACACATTCATACAATATGAGCTCCTGATGGAACAGGAGAGATGTTGCAGAAGCTGCATTTCTCTACTGACTACAGTCATAAAATTCTCATACTTTTTAATAAGAACAATAAAGGTTACTGAACTGGATAGGATCAAATTTGCCTTTCTCACAGCTGTTATCTTGGTTGTTTCTAGTCATCTAGTTGTTTGTTGCCCAAACTTTGGGTGTTCCATTTTCATTTCCTGTTTGTGGCTGACAAAACTTCTGTCATACAGCAAAATTCCTGTTATTTGTCTGCAGTGGCTGAACTTGCACTTAACTCTGTTAATCTTTTCCCCATTCCTGTTGCTACCAATCCCCAGGAAGTATAGTTCTTCCTTTCTTATAATACAGCCTTCTCTTGCATTGCCAATGCCTCTGACCTTCATCATCATGTTGAGCTTAGTCTAAGTTTCTGTCAAAATTGCTAATGAAATTACTAAGTAGATTATCTAGCAAACCAAAATATTATTATTCAAATGTGCATGTTGGAACAAAATGACACAGAAGTAATGAAGAGCTGACAAGCTTTTGTTGAAGGTTAGATTGCATAGGCAAATTTCCTAGCAAGGGAGAGAAATCCCAACCAGCATTAAACTTTTATTAAAATGTTCCCTATTATTTCAATTAAACTGCAATAGTGTAAGGATCAGAATTCTTACTGTATTTCCCATACCAATATTGAATCTGCTTCACTTCATTTTACTAACTTCTTGCTCCTTTCAGTTAGAAGAGTCTAGGACTATTTTCCCCTATCCCTGAGCAGCTAACACTTTCTTTTAGAAAACAATCTCAATCTACTTTATGCAGAGAGGAAGAAATGTTATCCACTGTATTTCATGGGTGCAGTTTCAGAAGCTGAGAAATTGGTCATTCTGCACCTGTCTTCCTAAAGAAGTGCCAAGCAGGATATAATTCATATGCTAGTCAGAAAGTTTGACAAAATCTTGATGTTTCAGAGAAATAAGAGATTAAATTTCATTACTTGGATAGATTTCCCGCTTTCCTCTTCCCATTTTAGGGATGTAGATCAAATTCATCATTCCTGAATGTAGAAGGACTCAGATTCAGTAACTCTGTCAAACAAAAATGAAAAATAGTGTGTTTTTAAATGGCACTTGAAATTTATGTATTTGAGATCCTGATTTGTCCTTGATTTTCATACAGCATAATAATCACAGATGTGATAAGTGACTGATGGCAATGATGCTACCCTTGATGTGTATTATGAAAAATCTGGTTTAAACTTATCTGTAAACATTATCATTTGCAAATGTACTGTGGAGGAGTTGGGCTGAGAGCAGATGGTGCTGGTGAAAGGTGATGATAGTTCTCCAGCAGAGAATCACACCTATGAGGTAGAATATTTCACTTAAATTAAAGGACTGTTCATGCAGGCAGAGGGGAAAGGAACTAACTAGACTGTGGTTATAATAACAAATGTAATCTAGGAGAAAATGTCTAGCCATCTGCAGTTCTGTAACAGCCTTTTCAATACAGACAGGTGACACAGGAAATGTGTGCAAAATGTGTATATGATCATTCTCTGGAGGAGGTTTTATGACATAGCTGCCCATGATACTGGGGATCATTTTGATGATTTGGGAGAGTTCTTAGTGTCATTCTGTTGATAGACAGAAAAGTTCAGTATTAATCTGTTGACATCAATAAGGGATCAGCCAACTTCTCCTGGTCGTGTTCTTATCTCAAATTGAAATCAAAATCTCTTTGGTGGCTGATGTTGTGCTCTTCTACATTGTTAATGTCTGACTAATGGAAAATGTATACAAATTGAGGCTGTTGCTGTTAGAGATGAGTACGTAGCACACTGTATATGCTTTTGTGGTATTTAAGGAAAGCTTACATTTGACTTTCAATAAAAAGTAACTTGAGTGGTAGGATGGATTAGCTTTCTCTGCTTCCTGCTGATATTTCTGGAAACATCTTATCTAGAAACAGTAAGTTTTATTTTCAGAGTCATTTCAAAACCTCAAAATCTTACCTAGAAATCCCATCTTCCATAGCTTGAGTAGTATGGGCATATACTTAGTCCACTCTGAAAGTAATGATTCCATGGAAACTACAACAGATACAAAGAGCACACAAACACTGTTTGACAGAGCAAAATCTCAGCTATACCATTTTTTCAACATAGTCACCACTATTAGTTCCGTATTTTCACTGGTGATGAACAAGACTCCGCATGCGGTGCTGTAAAAATCTGCACCAGTGGAGGTGACCAAATGTTACCATTGCCACTGGTGAAGCAAACCAACTGCTCTTCACTGTCCTCATACCCACTGTTTGGACTCCATAAATGCTCAGCAGGCATCAAAGAATGTCAATAAATGCAGTTGTTTTTTTTTTTTTTTTTTTCCTACATTTCAGTGACGCACCTTTGCTTCCTGCGTAGTTCCATGTCAGACACTGTTTTGTCAGGATGCCCCACTGCTGCCATCTGTCACACAGCCATAGAATGTAAGGAAATATTGGTAGGAGGGCTCAACATCTACTGCCACACCACCAACGTCTGGCTCTGACGTTGTGGACCAACGTACTAAAATAGAAGACATTACTTTTGGAGCAAACCTCATATATTTGTGTAAAATGATCTGGTAGTTCTAGATTTGTTGAGCTTTAACAGTGTAACAACAGCTGCACTGGGTTGAATAGGAGGTGAGTCAAGGTCAATAGCCTGCTTGCAGCTGTAGCAAGAAGCAAGTAACATACAAAGTTATATAAAAAAGGGCAAGCGTGTAAGAATACTGGTCCAGTATAATACTGATATTTACCCATAAATCCCCTGATCCTATGCCTAAAGTTTTGAATGACTTGGCCAGTATGAGCATATTGTAAGCATATAGTCTTCCAGTTCTCCGTGTTTCTCTCAGAAGCCTTCTTAAAAAGTTTGTAACATTTGTTTCTATCCTACATAAGAAGGCTAAGATGCTAAGTGCTTGTATAAGATGTCGCAGAACACTTTCTGAGCTTCTTCATCCGTATCAGCTAAAGTGCTGAGTAAATCCCAGTTTGTGCTGATGACATGCAATTACTCATTTTATCTGTTGATTTCATGATCTGTTCTGCTTCTTTTCTCTGTCTTCAGTTTGAAGAATCTTTGGTTTGAAAAATATTTACCATTCATCTTCTGTTCTGTTACAGGTAAAACTTCACTTTGTCCAACATCAGCTCTATCACAGTTCTGTTCTTAAGAATTAAAATTTTAAAATCACAGTGCATCCACTTTTCACAGAATCACAGAGTGGCCAGGGTTGGGAGGGACTTCAAGGATCATGAAGCTCCAACCCCCCTGCCACATGCAGGGCCCAACATCCACATTTAATTCTAGACCAGGCTGCTCAGGGCCCTATCCAATCTGGCCTTGAGCACCTCCAGGGGTGGGGCATCCACAGCCTCTCTGGGCAGCCTCAGTACCTCACCACACTCTGTAAAGAATTTCCCCCTGGCATCCAACCTAAATCTTCTCTCCTTCAACTTCAAACCATTTCCCCTTGTCCTCCTATTATCTGCCCTTTCAAGGAGTTGATTTTCCTCCTGTTTGTAGGCTCCCTTCAGGTACTGGAAGGCTGTAGTGAGGTCACTCCTCAACCTTCTCAACTCCAGGCTGAACAAGTTCAGCTCCCTCAGCATGTCTTTATAGGGGATGTGCTCCAGCTCTCTGGTCATCTTTGTGGCTCTCCTCTGGACCCTCTCCAACAGGTTCCTGTCTTTCTTGTACTGGAGGCGCTAGATCTGGATGCAGTATTCCAGATGGAGCCTGAGGCAAGTGCGATAGAGAGGGGCATTCACCTCCCTGTCCATGCTGGCCATCCCTCTTCTGATGGAGCCCAAGATGCCATTTGCTTTCCAAGCTGCAAGCGCACACTGCTGACTCAAGTTCAATTTTTCATCTATCGGGACTCCCAGGTCCTTCACTGCAGGGCTACTCTCAAGGACCACTCCTTCCATTATGTATATATGCCTGGGATTTCTCTGGGCCAAGTGCAAAACTCTGCACTTCGTCGTGTTGAACCTCATTAGGTTCACCCAGGCCCAACGTTGTAGCCTGTCAAGATCCCTCTGAATGGCATCCTTTCCTTCCACTGCGTCAACTGCAGCAATCAGCTTGGTGTCATCAGCAAACTTGTTGAGGTTGCACTCGATTCCATCATTGTTGTCATTGATAAAGATGTTAAAGAACACTGGTCCCAAGACAGACCCTGGGGGACGCTGCTTGTTACCGGCCTCCACCTGGACACAGAGCCATTGATCACCACCCTCTGTCTGCGGCCTCTCAACCAGTTTCTTATCCATCGAGTGGTCCACCCATCAAATCCACATCCCTCCAATTTGAAGATAACGATGTGGTGTGGGACCATGTCAGAGGCCTTGCTCAAGTCCAGATAAATGACATCGGTTACCTTTCCCTTGTCCACCAATGTCATCACTCCATCATAGAAGGCCACCAGATTGGTTAAGCATGACCTTCTCCTGGTGAAGCCATGCTGGCTGTTACGGATCACACGCTCTTTCTCCATGTCATTAAGCATGTAGTTCAGGATGATCTGTTCCATGATCTTCCCAGGCACAGAGGTGAGACTCACTGGTCTGTAGTTCCTGGGGTCCTCCTTGCTCCTTTTCTTGTAAGTGGGAGTGACATGATCCTTCCTCCAGTCATCTGGGACCTCACTTGACAGCCGTGACTTTTCAAATATGGTGGAGAGTGGGTCAGCAATGACCTCAGCCAGCTCCTTCAGAACCCTGGATGCACGCCATCCAGCCCCATAGGCTTGTACACATCCAGTCTTACGAGGCGGTCTCAATCAGCTCTGCCCTTACAGTGTGGGGAGATTTACCATCCTAGTCCCCACCTAGAGGTTTAGGGATGCAGGGCTCAGGGAAGTGAGAAGTACTGGAATCCTGGCCTCCAGTGAAGACCGCGGAAAGAACTCATTCAGTACCTCAGCTTTCTTTTCTTCCATAGAAGTCATTTCTCCTTTAATGTGTGTTTCAATGTGTTCTGCTTTTCAAAGTATTGGGCTGATATTGTGCAAAATGTTGTAGAGGTTGTCTTCAAAGCAGTATTTGTCAGTCAGTGAATAACAGGCAAGAGGTTGTCCTCCTGCCTCTCCTTTGGGGCAAGTGCCTGTCAGTTGAAGGTCTAAGGGAGGAGTGAGGCAGTAGTAGATGACTGCCCTTCATCTTTGTGACATTTCATCATATGCATTATTTCTGCTGTCTTTTATTACAGTTTGGACATGGTGAATATCTTTGCATAGTTTTATGTCCTTCATGTACATTCTCATGGTGTTAGTGACTGTGAGTTCTTCCAAGAAGAAACCTATATGGCTAAAGGTGAACAAGGGTTTGTGAAATTGTTCTATGTTCACATGTTGCAACTAGTCATTTCATCTGTCTTTTTGATAAACTGATCAAGAAATAGAACATTTTAGGAAGCAAAGAGTTAAAAATTAAACTCTTAGCTAATAGGACATACATGTTGTTTTTGGTATAGAGATTGCAAATGAAAATTAGAAGTTATACATCAATGCAAGACTTTTTCCAGTGGTACTGGAAATGATTCAGGTGACAATTTGTTTGTGTAGCTTTTAAGAAGAGCATGCGTGACTGAATGGCTGGAAAAAATAATATCATTAGCCAGTGAAATTCACGTTTAAATTTCTTTCTTATTGCATCACTCATAAGGAGCGTCTTAGTATTTACTAGTCAGTAATTTTGGCTGCTGATTCTCTAACTGATTAGTTCATTCTTTCCTTGTGTTAGCATTCATCTATGGCTGTACATATCAGTTCTGCTGTAGAAAAAAAAAATCAATGCTGTTTAACTGCCTGGAAGTAAAATAAATAAGTATTGACTGAAACTAATGGTGCAAAACTGCTTAGAATTATCCATAAATAGGTGATCTGATAGCAGCCTTTCAATATCTAAAGGGGAGCTGCAGGAAAGAACAAGACAGACTTTTCAGCATGGTCTGTGTTGGTAGAACAAGGAGAAACGACTTCAAGCTCAAAGAGGACAGATTTAGGTTGGCTATAAGAAAAAAGGCACTGGAACAAGTTGTCTAGAGATCTGGTGGATGCCCTGTCACTGGAGACTTTCAAGATGAGGATGGATGAGGCCTTGGGTAACCTGAACAGGCCCTGACCTGATCTAGCTGTGACAATAGCTTGTTCATTACAGGGGAGTTGGACTAGATGACCTTTAAAGGTTCCTTTTAACTCTAAAGATTCTATGATTCCATGATGATTCTGTGATGATATTTAAGAGTTGCTGCTGTGAACTTGCTGCAATTCATATGAATGCATGAGCATGCATGCACATTCAGACACGCCTCAGATGGATGAGAAGGTAACTTAAAAATTATTCAAGTGTAATGACTTTTATGGTGCCTTGTATTGGCAGATGAAAGGGAACTTCCAGGGAGTCTGCAGAACTGAAAATGAAATGGATGGACAGATTTTGAAGCCTAATGTAAGATTTGTTTTTCTTTGGAAGTGCTAGTCCCAGCTTGTATCAATGTTGGATGATATAGCATTCTGATTTCAGATAAAACCTCTCTCTGAAGAGTGTTTGAAGCTGCAGGTCAAGGCTGCTTTTGAAATCTTTTAGATATAGTAGACACAGCATTTTAAGTTTTACGTAGATGACTCATCTGGTGCAAGATGTTTTGGCCCTAAGCCAGCGGGCCAGGGAGGTGCATTACTTTCCTCTCTGCCTGGCCAGATGTCAGATTCTGAAGGCATATTTAACTCCATCAGGGACTGTGCTCTCTCTTAGCAGGGATTCTCCAGGTACGGAAACTTTTGAGGTCCTGTCAGCATCCCAGCTGGTGCTGTCCTCAGTACTTCCCTTCCCACCCAGTACAAAGGTGTCAGAGGAGATGCTTCAGATCTATGTGACTCCTTTCATGTCTGTGTTTTGCTGATTCCATATCTCCTTTTAGATTGTCAAATTTAGTTTCATAGTTGTAGTCTGCACTAGTAAAAATCTAGTAGAAGCTACAGGTTGTTTGACAATTTATCAGCCTTCAGTCAAACTCTCATTTTGTGTGTCCTCATAGGGTCTTCATGTGAATAATGTGATTTATAAGAAAATCTTGTTTTCTTACTGTCTGTGAAATATTTCAAAGCATATTAAGACAGCAAGGAGTTCATTGCCTCTCAAGAGATATGGATGGATAATGCAAAAGAAGACTTACTTGTGTAAATTAATTGTATACAGTTCGTAAGTGTGGACATGACTGCTACCCACAGACAATATCATTCTCTGATCTTCAGTTTTTAAGTGTGTGTATATAGTACAGAGATGTACTGAGAGTTTTTATTTCTAGATCTGTGTCCATGACAGGGGACAGCAGACCCACAAGCCACCTGGCCCAAAAGAAAAAGAAAGGAAAAGAGAACAAGGGGGAAAAAAAACAAACAGCAGCAGTGATCTGAGAGGGAAAACAAACTTGGTTTACAAATTCTAGTAGCAAAATGCAAATTAATTAGGATTTAAGCAAATAAATCGAACAAGAGAAAAAGTTTCTGAAAACTGAAGTTCTTAGTCTGATCTACCAGGGAGCAAAGAGATTGTCTCATGACTTCCAGCCAATTTTGTCTTTCCCTCGCCCCGGAGGACAGAAATGAAAAAGCAAAGTCTTCTGGGAATCGTCATTTATGTCATTTATTCTTCTTTTCTGAGACCGAAGCCGCAGCATTAACTCTTTAAATCCCAGTGCACTATATAATGTTATGATATGGAATACCAATAACAGTCCCCAATACCATGACAATTATATATGTTTATGTATAAATTATATATTCCACATCACAGACACCCATAGAATTATTGAATGTAAACAATCTGACTGCGTGTTCATTGCATCCTAGCTGCCCTATTGTGATTCTGTGAGCAGAGCAGATAAAAGTCACTGTGGGAATATTTTTTTTTCATCTTTAAGTATTTCAGTGAACTTTCCAGAAGCCTGTTATCCCTGATTTTGCCTTTTCTGCAACCTCGAATTTTGCTTGTTACTGGGAATCAGTATGTTTTAATCTGATCTCAAGTTCATTTAGAGATTAATATTTTCATTCACTCCAAAAGGAAAATTACTGTTGTAAAATCAGCTGTTCTTAAAAATCTGAATACCAGATTGGTAAGCGAAACAATCAGTATGTATTTCATGAACATCTTGTTTTTTGTATTGTGCTGAACTTCATGGAGGACTCTACCTTGAGCAAGTACTCATGTTGGGATTTACCTTGCTATGTAACTAAGTGAATCAGTAGTATGTCATTATGGCAATGACTGGAATTCAAACTCTAGTGCAAAATACATGTTTTAAACACACTTCTTTTTAAGATGATTCTTGTGTGTCAGACAGTCTTCCGGAACTGCTTAATCTAAGCTTGAAGACTTATGTGAAATATGAAAAATTGTAATTGACATTGCAAACTTTTGTGACTGGGATTCATAGGATTGAACTCTGACAACATTGGGATTGTTATTATGATTGCTTTTCATTGATCTTTTAATTTATGCACAAAGTACGAGCTGAATCTACCACTGGAACCATTGCAATTTTCTGAATCTTTAGTCATAAAAGTTGTAGAAAGGAGAGTGCTCTTTAATTCCCAGAGAGAGGGAAACTGTTATTACAGACATCTTGAAAGAAAGCTGATTTTTTTTTGTCTGTAATTTACATGTAACGTAAGAAAAATACTGTATTTTAAAGGAAATAAATGGAACCTTTTATAGTAGATTTTTTTTTTATTTTTTTTTTTTTAGAAATATTGACCCTAATAGTATGCACAGCTCAGTTCACAGCAAAAATAAAATAACACATTTTCATATAACTTAAACTTTTCAAAATGTGGTAAATTCAACTTTAAAAACTGACTTCAGCATGTTCTCCACTCTCACCATCAGTCAATGAAATAAGTTTTCTTGAAAGTTGTCTTGAATTCATACAAATGATTGCTTGGGCTGGCACTGTTGTTGTAATTAAAATCAGTTACTTAAATGGATTTCAGGTTCTCAGAAAACAGACTTTTCTCTTCTGCTTTAAGCTCTGCAGTAAATGCATTGCTCACCTCTTCGGCAGGTAAGGTCTTTATTCCACGCTCTGCATATTTAAATGATGACTGTTCCTCCTATGCGTTGGTTCCATTGTTCTATTCCTCCTACCGGCCAAATTTCCTGTAGAAATGACAACTGTTTCTGTTACACAGGGCTTTTTGAGTTATTTGGGAAGACTAAACATAGAATTCTGAAAACTATTACAAGAATTTTCACATACATGGCATTTAGAAATTCGAAGTAGTTGTAAGTGAAGGTGTATGTGTAATACAAGTCTGCCAGTGATTATTTTAGGGAAGAAAAAATTCATATAAGAAGAAATGAAGATCTCATTGTTTCTCTTTTTTCAAAGGGAAGGCACAGAGTTGCTGTTTTTTTGAGGTTCCTCAACAGCCCATGGAATGTTACTTTTCTCTGAAGTCCATTGGTGTTAATTTGCTCATACAATAGCTGCATTCTCAACCTGAATTAAAGATGCAAGTGTAAGATCACACTAGATGTATTATTATTATTATTATTATTATTATTATTATTAGTAGTAGTAGTAGTAGTAGTAGTAGTAGTAGTAGTAGTAGTAGTAGTATGAATCATAGAATGGCTTGGGTTGAAAAGCACCATAACCCCCCTGCTATGTGCATGGTCGCCAACCACCAGACCAGGCTGCCCAGAGTCACATCCAGCCTGGCCTTGAATGCCTCCAGGGATGGGGCATCCACAACGTCCTTGGGCAACCTGTTCCCGTGTGTCACCACCCTCTGAGTGAAAACTTCCTCCTAATATCTTACCTAAACCTCTCCTGTCTCAGTTTAAAACCATTCCCCCTTGTCCTATCACTGTCCATGCTTGTAAACAGCCGTTCCCCCTCCTGTTTATATGCTCCCTTCAAGTCCTGGAAGGCTGCAATGAGGTCTCTCTGTAGCCTTCTCTTCTCCAAGCTAAACAAGCCCAGTTCCCTCAGCCTTTCCTCACAGGAGAGGTGCTCCAGCCCTCTGATCATCTTAGTGGTCCTCCTCTGGACCCATTCCAAGAGCTCTGTGTCCTTCCTCTACTGGGGACCCCAGGCCTGAACGCAGCACTGCAGGTGGGGCCTCACAAGATCTGAGTAGAGGGGGACAATCACCTCCCTCTCTCTGTTGGCCGTCCCTTTTTTAATGCAGCCCAGGATATAGTTGACCTTCTGGGCTGCAAGTGCACACTGTCTGAAGATTCTCTGAAACTCTAAGCTAATAAAGCAGTAGGGAATTTGAATTCCTACTATCAGTAGAAAACAGAAAACCAAATCTTTTTAACAGTCACAAAAATTGCAAAAGACAGCAAGGCAATGTGATCCCTGTTATGTTCAGTCGTGTATCTGAATGACTCCAGCTGATACTAAGAAGTGCACGCTGCTGGCTCATGTTTAGCTTCTCCTCCACCAGGAACCCCAAGTCTTGGGGGGGTCAGAGAGGACCTACTGAATTAACAGCACTTCCTTTAACAGTAGAGAATGCCTTGGCAGTAGGAATAAAACAAATACATTTTCACAGATCACATTAAGAAATGAATTAGACTATAATATGCTCAGATAAATTGTCATGAAATATGATTGGAAACTTTTTTTTTTTTTTTAATGTTAACTGATGATTTTGAAGTAATTAAATATATCATTTATGTGGAACTAACTGATATCAGACCTTTAGTTTTAGTACTTAGCATTTGTTGAAGTTTTTGAAAGTAAAGCAAATTAAAGGAAAACATGGCTTGTGAAGATCCTAAAAAAACCCTACAATTTACTTCCTAATTTACTGGTGGCTTCAAGCTTCAGTAGAATAAAAGTAAAAAAATGTAATCTGTTATTTAGCTATTTATCTAGTGTTTTAAGAAGGCTATGTTAATCACTTCAGTGGTCAGTGGAAAGAGAAGCAAATATTTTATCCTATTCATGTTCAACATTCGTCTTGCAAATAAATGCATCACCTTGTGAATGTGCCCCCATTACCAGCAGAGGATGCCTTGGCAGTAGGAATAAAATAGATACTTTTTCACAGATCACATTAAGAAATGTATTAGACTATAATAAGCTAGAGAAATTGTGCAGCACCTTTCCAAGAGCTGCAGTGTAAACTCTTTCCTGTTTGTCATGGTTTTATGATTTGTAGTTATTGGTGTTCCACATCATAGTATCACATAGTACACTGGGAGTTAAAGAATTAATGCTCCAGTTCTGGGCATCTGTCCAGAAGAGAAGAACTACATACCCCAGAACACTTTGTGTTCAGAGAGGGGATATAACCCCTGGCAAGGTCATCTGATGTTCTTTTTTCCTTCAGCTCTCCTCCTTGCTACTTGCCCCGACTGTGCACCTCACCTCAGTGTAGTGGTGAGGCCTTTCCACCATTTGGACACTCCCTCTCATTGTATTTGATTTATTAGCTTCAATTCTAATTATATTGTATTACAGTGTGTTATCTTGCATTCCAATTCCATACTTAGTAAATTAGCTTGCTTCTCTTCAGATCATTGCTGCTGTTTTTAATTATTCAGAGTCCCCTTTTTCCCCTTTCTGGAGGTGCAGATCTGTGGATCCCTCTGCCCCGCTAGTCATGGAACTGGGCTGAACCAGCCCGTAAACTACTGACTTTTAGATGAGTTCTGTTTGCCTGACTAGAGTTGATACATAAGTACAGTTTTGTGTATCCACAAAATCCATCAAAAAACATTAGTGAAGCAAATCAGATCGACTCACCTGTCTTATCTTTGCAGATAAAGTAATGTACTGAATTATACTGAATAGGATAAAAGGCCTAAATAAGCTATCAGAGAAAACGAACCAGTAGCATCAAATCATTGAATAATGTAATCTTATACATGAAGATTGTGTGGACTGTTTTGCTACCAAACAGATGAAATTGTGCTATAGAACGGCATTATATCAGTGTTAATGTCTTATACTTGGTTTTAATGTGATTTTTTGTTCTCTAATTATTTTTAATTTAATCCCTTTTTTTTTCTTCTTTAGAGAAGGAAAAACAAATTCCTTCTCTAAATATGAAATAAATGAAAATGAAATATATTCAGCTGTCTGCAGATATACTTCTGCATTGAAGAGGACATGTTGTTATCATGAGACTGTGTTAGGTAGCTCCATCTGCAGAACAGTGATTAACTTTGGCTCAGGAAGGTATCTGTACCTTTTACTGTTAGTTGTTTGGGGAGAGACCTTCCCAATCAATCTAGCCTGCTGAGTTTTTTAATTCTTGTATGTTCCCAGCTTTGTAGTATCCATGTTTAAAAATGAAAACAACAAACAACAAACATGCCACCATGTTTTTATCCTCCTAATCTACTAATAGCGTAAGCCACCTATCTATTAATTGATTTTTTCATTTAGGAAATCAGTGAAAACACTGAGCATCATTAGACATGGAAGCAGAAACAGAACTGATGAATGATACATCTATCCATTGGAACAAATTGTAACTATTTTTAACTGTCAGACTGTTTGGAACTGTTATGTGATGGTGTTTATACAGAGCTGTGCTGCTCCTTTAGCATTTTGTCCTACACTGGCTGTATTATTTCTGAGAATGCCAAGTGAGACAGTGTCTTAGATGTAGTGAATGTGAGGAGTGCAGTATTATTGGTGCTGCCCCCATCAGTAATGGGACCTGCTACAATGTAAAAGTAAGTTTCAATTTGATACTGATTTGTTCTTCAAAAATGCTGGTTAGTTGCCCAGCATTGCCTTCTCATTGTGTGGTGTTGACAGATAGATTGCCTAACATTTCTTCTGCAGTTTCTCCAGGTTGTAATGCTGCCTGGACTCTAGTTTCTGTTGTATTCTTTTCTTTTTCCAAGGCAATAGTAGTCTAACTTTCATTCAGTCTTCTACTCCCTCACTGTTTTCTCCTGAGTTATCAAGTATTACCAGTGATGGCTTTGAAATTTCTTCAGATCTTTCTATTAATATGTTAAGGTAAAATTCACAAAGAGTAATTAATTTCATAGCATCTAATTTGTTCAGGTACTCTCTGGTATATTCTTTTCTTAGTATTAAGCTGTTAAAATAGCAGCTCTTCTGTTCATTCGGACAGTGAAACTGTGAGTGTAGGAAAGACATTAAACTTGTGTCTTGTGGAGGTTTTATCATGGTCGCTTTCCTTCTGTACCAAGTAGAATGCCAAGTCTGCTCTTCATTTTGTAACTTCCCCTTGCCTTTGATATGACTGTTACTGACTGTTACAATTTGCCATTACAATTTGTTGCCTTGCAAGCCTTTTTTTTTTCCCCCTTAATTTCTGGTTTGCTTGATGTTTCGAATTTATTTATTTATTTGTTTATTTTATTCACAGTAGTCAAGGAAGAGTCCAAATTAGTCAATGTTTTATTATACTTCCCAGTTCCTATGCTGCCTTGAGATAGTTTGCATTGCTGTGGATAGCTGTGTTTTCTGACAGGTCTCCACTTTTTTTCCACACATCTGCCCACTTGAGTTCTAACTTACAGAGGTTGACTTAAAAACAGTGAATCCAGTGTTCAGTTTGTGATTTGTTATGCCTTGTGCATGTATGCAACCATTTTCTGTTGATATTGTAAAAACACATCATGTTCAGGAAGTGTGTGCATTGTTTATCTTGCTGAACGTAGGTTACAGACAAACTGCTCAGCTTCTTCTTCACTGGCTCATTTAAAGTTTTTATGGTCAGTGATCTAAGGTTTTATTTATTTATTTATTTAGTTTCCTTGGCAAAAGGCTGTAAGAAATAAAAGTTATCATTTGACAGTTAAGGTCAGTGGTACAGGCATGAATGGTTCCTTGGCTTCGTCACTTATTCTGTTGTTTATTCCTGATCCTGCTGCTCCACCTTTGTACACTCAGGACTATTAAAACTGACAAATTCACACTGTGAGGATTGTATGTGTTTTATTAAAGTTCACTTAATTAAATTACTGTAATAAAAAATATCATTTACTCATTAAGCAATAGATCCAATAGTAGTGTGCAAGATTGCACAGCTGAGGTAAGTTTTAAATCTGGCTGTTGTTGGAAATGCAATGTTGAAAAGACTTTTTTTTAATGAGGTACCAATCTCTACCTTATGTTTGAAACTGGAAAGACACTGATTGCTTCATAAATCATTGAACCATAGAATGTTTTGGGTTGGAGAAGACTTTTAAGATGATCTAGTTCCAAATATGATCCTTTGTAGTGTAGACCTGTCAACTACAAATAGAATATTGAATTAAGTTAGTCAGTGGTAATACTTTTGATTTTAGTCTAGTCTAGTGAACAATAGTACAGACTTTGTTACAAATGTTTTTAGACTAAAAAGTGTACAGTTTGTGGACATTGTTCAGAAATGGAAGGATATACTGATCATAAATGTAGAGACTTCCTTCTGTTCCTGAACAGTCTGTTAGTTTTTGTACTGGACATATATCTACATTGGATAACATTCCCAGATAAACTTAGGGAACTAGATTCCATAGGAAAAAAAAAACAACACCAACAAAACAAACGAACAAACAAACAAAAAACATAGATTACGTAGATTATATTAAGAAGCTGACAAAAATGCTATTCTTCTTGGCAATAATTTTCTTTGTTTGCATTTCTAGAAGTGAGGAAAATATTGATATTGAGATATTGAAAAGCTTACTCTCTTTAAAAGCTGAATTCTCCAAAATATGGTCAGTCTTTTAAGAGGTATCATACTAGTTTTAGTTGTATTTATGGTTGTATTTCTCCACTCTGAATATGAGATTTCAATTTCTTGAACTTTCATTGCAGTCTTTCCTGAGTCATTCTGCTTCTCTGAATATAGGAACTTTTTTTTTTCTATCTGTAATGCAGAAAAAATGGGCTGTTCTAGAGCTTTTACTATTCTAAGTGTTAAGAAGGGAAAGGGCTGTATTTTATTATTATTATTATTATTATTATTATTATTATTATTATTATTATTATTATTATTATTATTATTATTATTTAATAAAGACAGAATGAGAGGAAAAAGTATTAAAAAAGAAACCAGAAGAGGAGAGATGTGTTAACTTTGGTTTTTAAGGGAAGAGATGTTTCTGGAAGCACAGTGAAAAATAGATAGGCAGGTGACCCTACAATAGTGCCATAGTGCCACAGCAATTGAGGTACTAATGCAAAGCTTCAAAGTTGTTGTTAATGCAGTGCTTGCTAGAACTAAGATACTGTTGTGTTATTAACATCTGAACATTAAGGATAAAGTTTTACAATTTTAATAATCTGTACAATTTTTTCACTGAACTTGCTATACCGAGGAAGTGTGATTAGCATGTTGACTGACAAGTTCTGTTTAAATTTATTAGTTGGCATGTATTAGGCACTCAAATTCATACAAAAATGAATCCAGTATATTGAAGTGCTTGTAATCAGTTTTAAAATATGAACCTGTGGCCTACGAATGTGACTGCAGTATGCGTGCATATTGTAAGTAACTTTTTTTTCTTTTTTTTTTCCTGCACTGCACTACTGAACCCTTGATTATGTCAACTTCTACTCTGAGAAATATCTGGCTGTTGGTGACATAATAACAAACTTCAAGTGGTTTATAATACCAGTGTTCAATTTTAAATTTGTTGTTGAGACCTGAGGCTGTCTGTCTACACTTGCTTTCAAGCAATGACTGAAGTTTTCTTCTGGTTTAGTACATATAAAACAACTTTGTTCTTTAGTTTCTGTTGCAAATTACTGAGTTAGTACGATTCATTCCGAGATAACTTTACCCAATATATTTGTGTTTGCAAATCCAACCATTTACTCAAGTAATTAACTTCTTTAGTTAGAAATGCATGCAACTAAACAATGACAGCTATGACAATCTTTAAAATTTACTTTTTCTTCTCAATTCCCTAATCTGTTGTCAGTTCATTTGTGCTGCTATGATGCAGCTGTCAAGCATGCATGTAATAAGTTGAATATAAAGCTAGCATCTGTTGTGATGTCTACTTTTAACCTGTATACAAAGCTGAAGCTGTTTATCCAACAGCAGAATCATGTCAGATGACAGAAAGTTAAGTACACAATGAAAAACATTCTGAAATTTTTATAACAACGTTAGGCTTTTCATATGGTTTTGTGAAGTATATAGCAAGATGAGATGCCCTTTGAACATTTCATTAAGACATAAGGAAATGAAAGAATTCATTGAAATTATAAATGAAACTTGATAGTACTCACTGGGTGTGTCTGTTCAGCTGCTGATGTGGAGAGCAGGCAGTTGCACCATGAAGATTACTTTAATAGAGTTATCAGGAACACATATTATTAAATGTATAAGTGCTTCTACTGAATAGTGTTTTGATTTATAGGATTTCTTTAAAACTGCAAAATTCTCTGCAATTTTAACTGTCCACTTAATAAGGATCACATTTTTACTGCGTGAAAGACACAGTCTTTTAATAGAAGAGTACAGAAAAACACAAAAAGAGACAGTTCAGAAAGTACAGACAGCAAATAGGTTAATGAGTTAGTAAATGTCAAGTGGCTGCTCTCAATATAAATTTCTTTCTTTGACCTGTTCTACTGAATATAGTTTAATAAGGTCATCAGTGTGCTCAGGAGATTATAAAAAGGAGGGGAATCAACTTTTTAGATAGTCATAGGACAGGGAGGAATGGTTTTAAGCTCAAGGAAGGAAGGTTTAACTTAGATGTCACGGGTAAGTTCTTTACAGAGAGAATGGTAAGGTGCTGGAACAGGTTGACCAGTGAGACTGTGGATGCTCTGTCCCTGTTCAAGACAAGGTTGGATGGGGCACTGGGCAGCCTGATCTAGTACCAGATCTGGAGGTTGGTGGCCTGTGGCTAGTACAGTTTCCAGTGTCAGCGCATTTACTCAACAGGCACGCTGAGTATAATGATTCTTGGAAAGGTAAGCTGCCGCAGAGACCTGCTGTACATTTCACATAAGTCTGTAAGGTGTTATAATGAATAGTAAAAAGAAATTAATGACTTTTATCTTTCATAACAGCATAATCTGGCACGGGTGCTTGGATTTTACTGAGGGTAGATGAATCTCATGACTCAAATATGCTTTTCAGGGTGTGGGGCCACTTAAGTAGCCTCTAGTATACTCTCCTGATCAGACTAGTTAGTAGTTTAAAATTCTCTGCTATTGAGAAAAAATGCTGTCTTGTAATGAAAAACATGCTTTACTTTGAGAGTTATTTTTAATTTCTCTGCAGCTTTGCATAGATATCTTTTAAGTACTTGTCACTTGGAACTTTGCACCACAACTTGTGATTTGCTGACTTGATATTTAACTGTTTGCTTCTGTACATTATTATTTTTCCAAAGGAAAAGGGAATTTCAGTGAATTATGAACTCAAATCCAAAATCTTTAAATAGGCAAGAAAATTCAAAAGTCAGAGTAACTGCAGATGTGTCTTCTGTCAGCAACTGACAGTTGCAGTTTTGCAGTTATTTTAGGAAGCTACATGAAGGAGGAGTGGAGGCTGAATAGCATTCAAGATCCAGAAAATGTGTGAGCTCAAACACACCAGCATTTAAATATATTTAAATACCTGTCATTCATAAACCTTGTAACTTAACCAAATTTGTTATAAATTGTTGTGGTTGCCTATGTTTTTTCTTTTAATAAAAGGAGCATGGGTAAGATGTGTTAATAAGCTTTCTAACTGAAGTTATGTAAGATCTCTTTTAACATTTTCTGAAATTAGAAGCAATGTAACTGAGTTTTAGTAGAACCGAAGGGTGTGATTGTGTGATTACTATTAGGTATTTCTGCAACATAATGTGTTTATGTAGCAATTTATATACATTTATGTAGCAGAACTGGAACATATGTGTTTTGGAATTCCCAGATGGTTTTATCAAGGGAATTGCTTTAAGCATAATGAAATTTGAGCATAACATGGAGGAACAGAGATTGTGAGTGACTACTGCTCAGCAGCCCCTTGTCAGTAGTTGCTTGTCCAGAACATCATTTTGCCAGGTATTTTCTGCTTACAAACTGTACTTGGTGTTTTGTTTTGTTGTGTTGTGTTGTGTTTTGTTTTCCTTCCTGCGTGCTGCAGTGTAATTCAGGAACAAGAACTTCTTTGAAATAACACATCTGGGGCTCCCATATTGACATTGCTATTCTACCAGCTGGGATCAATGGTGCAGGCGTCGTGGCGCTGACCAGGGTACTGAGCCCCGGGCCGCAGAGACGGGCAGCGACGGTTCTGGGGAGCGCGCGGCTCTGCTGCCAAAGCAGAAGAAAAGCCACAGCTGTTGCTCGCGGAAGGGGGAAGAGGCGGGTGATTCCAGCGGAGAATATAAGAGAAAAGACTAACATACGATTTCAAATGTTTATTTATTTATTTATTTTTCTAAGTAAGCATACTACTTCTCAGAACAATGTAAAATCATTGAATGATTTGAATTGGAAGGAGCCTTTAAGGTCGCACATTTGCAACCCCTCTGCTATAGCAGGGACACCTCCCTCTAGATCAGGTCGCTCAAATCCCCATCTGTCCTGGTCTTGAATGCTTCCAGGGAGGGGGCATTCACAGCCTCACTGAGCAACTTGTTCCAGTGTCTCACTAGTCTCACAGTGAAGAATTTCTTCCAAATATCTAGACTAAACTTACCTTCTTCCAGTTTAAAATCACTTCCTTTGTCCTGTTGCTACCTGCCCATATAAAAAGCCCATCTCTAATTTTCCTATAGGCCTCCTTCAGGTGTTGAAAGGCTGTTATAAGGTTCCCTCTGGTCCCCTTTTGTGGCCCTCTTCTGGACTTTATCCACTGACGCTGTCACTCCATCATAAAAGGCCACCAGCTTTGTCAGGCATGCTTTGCCCTTGGTAAAGCCATGTTGGTTACCACTAACCACTTCATATGTAATTTTTCACATCTGTTAGTAGGGCCTTCAGGAGGATCTGCTCCATGATCTAGCCACAGAGTTGAGGCTTGCTGGCCTGTAATTCTCTAGATCTTGTTTTTTTTCTTTCTTGAAAATGGGTGTTATGTTTCCCCTTCTCCAGTCAGTGGGAACTTCAGCAGGCTACCATGATCTTTCAAATCTGATGCATACCACCTTGACTACTTCATCTGCCTGTTCCCCCAGAACCTGTGGATGGATCTCATCGGGTATCATGGACTCCTGCACCTTCACTTTTCTTTAGATGGTCTTGAATCTGATCTTCACTTGCAGAGTCAGATCTTCCTTCTCCATGTTTAATTTGAGAACAGTGAAAAAATGAAACTTTTTGGGTAAATAATTTAAGTTGAATTTAAACCCTTTTTGATGAGGATTGTAACAGAATTACTGGTGTAATAATTTCAACTATGAACTGCATGTCTACTTATGGCAGAATAATTTGGTGGAAGTTAGAGGTCGGTGGTTGTAGCAGGAAAAAAAAAAAAAAAAAAAAGAGAGAGAGAGAGAGAGAGAGGGAGATAAATATATAAATTATAGCCAGCCACTTTGTGACACACTTCTGCTTTTGTACTTCCTTGTAGATGAGAGAACAATTTTTCTATGGTTTGCCTAAGTTAAATGTAAAATGGCATACCTGAGAGCCTTTCCCCATACTGTAAAAATGTTTGAACACTGACTTATACTCGTGCCTGTCAAAGGAACTTTTCTTTATCCCTTTGAAAGCACCATTGAGTAGGAAATATGTCAATGATGAGCAATTTTGTAAATACTGTCAGTGTTTTCCCCTTATAAGCCTGTCAAAAACAGTTTTAAAAGTTAAGTTTTTGTATGCTGTGCAGCATACAGATTCTCATCTCATTGCATCTGAACATACTGGATGGAGAAGTCTGAACGTTTTATAAGAACTTCCTTTATCAGTGTGTTTGCACTTGCCAAGCCTGCACTTAATTTCTTCAGCATGAGTTAATTAGTAGTCAACATTATTTTTGATACCCATTTTTACAGCTAGCCATCTGTGGTTGAAATCCTCCCCCTTCAAAGCTTCTGCAAGTTGCTTTTTTTGTCTGCATTAAAAAATCTGGATGATCAAGGCATTCTGCTTGTTTTGTTATACTGTTGGTAATGTAGCTATTAACAAATCTTTCCTGTGTGAAATTAGAAGACAATTGATTTCAGTAAAACAACGAATTACTCATTTTCTTTGACTGAAGTGTGAGTAGAAACAGGAAAAACTTGATGATACTTTCAAAAGCAAAATCAGCTGCAGCAAGCTGATTGTTCTGTTAGCCCCTCTTTAATTTTATTTATTCTTAGATCAAATTTGGTCTGAAACCAGAACTGATCTTTAGGTGATCTAACATTACTTCTTGTCTAATCCAGTTGACTAAGTGTCATGGAAGTACACAGATTTTGAACCCTTTATTGAGGTAGGTTTTTGTTTTGTTTTGTTTTGTCGCTGTTTTATTTTCTTTCAGTATGGTTATCTGTGTAGCTTTAAGTGAATTAGTAAAACCCAGTCAGGAGTAAATGGATCTATAAGAAATTAACTTTTCAGAGTTGTGGTCTAGCAGTTGGTAAGTTTCACAAGAGTTTGAAATTGGAGAATCTCAGCTAGTAAGATCAGGTCCTATCATCATAGCTTTCAGTACATTGTTTGAAAGAGTTATTGCTAGCATTAAATAAATGTGGAGTAGGACACTAGTGAATATGAGTAAAAGCATTACAGATTTAAAGCAATTATTATTTAATGAAAAGCTGTATTACTTTTTAAGATATTATTTCCATGTACTACTTTTATGAAAACTCAATTCAGTGCTCTGTTGTAAAGACTTTCAAAATCTCACATACTTCAGACAAAAATAGTTTCACATTTGCAATTTCAGTAGATCATGCAAATGTACAAATGGGGTGGTTTTGCTTTTCATGAAAATAATTGGTAAGTGTTTGACAAATTTGGCATGGATTACAAAGAAATTTTCCATCTGGTTACAATGTTCCTTGTGCAAGAGCAAAATGTTACTTCTGGTCTGTGTGTGAATCACCAGTGGGCCCCCACAGGGGAAAAAAAAAAAAAAGGAAAGCAAGAAAGCACAATATTTGCTGAATAAGCAATTATACATGTTTGCACATGAAATTCCTTGGATGGTCAGCTTTCAAGTGAAATGATCAGGTTTGTGTATGCAATCAGATGGACTGTAACAGAATAGTGTGACGGAAGGCATTTGTTCATTGAGTATATAAAAATGACCTCATAGGATTCTCTGCTTTTGATACCTTGAAATAAATTTCCAACTTCCAAAATACTAAATCTGATGTTCATTTCTGAACTTGAAAAAGCAAGTCTGGTTCAAGGCTTTGTGTCTGGGTCTTCGTTTTGATGTTGGGGGTTGGAGAAGTTCAAATGAGCTTTCAGAAAAGAAGCAGTGCTTGAGTACATGGGCAGGTGGTCAGTGAGACAGAATTTGTTTTCTTGCTTTTTGCCTTACAGAAAAATAAACAGATTGTCCAAAGAAGACAGAGAGAAGATTTTCTATGTGTTTTCCTCTGCTTACAGCAGATTTTAGCTGAAGAGAAAAATTTGCTGGTTTAATACCTAGGTGCTGTGGTCAGCACAGGAGTGTTGTCATAAGAGTAAGAAGATGAAGCGATAGACCTTGAGTAGGAAAAAGCATTTGGAAGCATAGAGAGGAAAATGCTGTTTAAAGGACTTTTGTGAACTCAAGACAGTTTCTGGAAAGTGTGAGCTCACAAGAACTTTGAGAAATATTGAATCCTACTAATTAATCAGTTTAACAGTTTGATCTGTAACAACGTATTCTGCTGCACTGAAATACATTATAGAAGAACAGAACAGATTTAATGTTTATAAATCTGACTGTCTGCATGGCTGGTGGGAGAGTTTTGAAAAAGTTAACAAAAACTGACCTCTGGAGCTCCAGACCCATGTATCTTTTAGGTGCAACAGCTATTTTATTATAATGAAAGCAAAATAATAATTTTTTTTGGAAAAGTTGTTATATGGAATTTTTACTTTTAATTTAGAATACTGTCTTTCTAGATTCTGTCATAGAACAAAGGCAAAATATAGCACAGCTATATTTTGTATATATTATAGCACAAAATATAGCACAGCTATATTTTGTTTGGAGTAATATTTGCACCCTATCATGTAACATTTCATGTAACCAGAGGTGATGAAAGAAACTTACTCTTTTATGGTGAAGAGCATAATTGGTAATGCTGCCTCATCTCTGTTTTTATACAGGAGTTCCCTAAAAACTGTCTTATAAATTTTACCTTTCTCTGGAGTTTCTTTTTGGCTAATATGATCTACGAACACAGTCACCATTATAGTGCTGGCAATTCAAAGATCAATTTTTTTTACTACTTCTGCCTTTTTAGCTAACATTTAATTATGATAGAAGGACATTGAAACTCTGGTCTCTTTTACAGTTTTGCCTATCTTCTTACTACTCAAAATGCTACTCTTAAGTAGTCAGCAATGATAAAAGGATGACAAAACAAACCCCTCCCTTGAAGTGCATAGCAAAATTACAGCTTCTGGGGCACGTGGGTAAAGAGATATGAAAGAGAGCATGCCAACTTTGATCGAATGTTCCAGATTGTTTGACCGTCTGTGCAATTCTTTCTTCTAACTTCACACACCATCTTACATCCTAATCCAAGTTTGGTTTGAGTGGCCTTGAGATTAGAGAAAATTTCTCAAATGTTCTTCTTAACCACTTCAGCAAAATATAGTGAGGCTTTCTTACACAAGGGGAATTCTTCTTTGTCCAGTGTAATTCCTTACCTCTTCTCATTTTCACCCAGAGCTAACATTTTCTGAGCACTCACTGGAATGACATCTGCTTTCTTTCTTTAATTCTTATCTGATTGCAAACACTGCCAATGTCCAAATGTTCAGTTTAGCCTGGCAACATAAACCTCAATTACTGTTTTGAGATGCATTATACTGGGCCCAGCTGTATTAAGAACACCTTCAAAAATCTGTTTTTATACATGAGTTTAAACATTTTGCCTTTTCCTAGCAGTAAAAATGGGAGAACTATCCTACAGATATGAAATCCTTCATGTACCCATAGCATAAACACTAAATGCATCTTAAGTTCCTTGCTTTTTTATATGCAGATGTGTACTAAAATAATGCAGAAAAGTATTGACAGAGAAATGTAATCTTCTTAGTTGCCTGTCATTCTAAAAGCAGTTACTTACAGCGTATGATGTGGCAAAATCTTTGTGATCTGAGTATCTGTGTATTGGGATCAGAGTATAAACTTCTGGGAAGCTAGGGCTTCATAGAGGAAATGAGTTTTGTTGTTAGCAACATAGTTTGTGTTTACTCTGTTAATATGTAGGGAAAAATAATTCCACAGCCCAGTGGGATTTAGTGTGCAACTCTGAAATTAAGGAGATCTTTCTTCTTTTTCAAAAACATGTTGCACTTGGGAAAGCTTCTATTTAATTGCTTTTTTTTTCTTTTTTCTTTAATTCTTGCACACTAACAGCTTACAGTATCAACTGCTCTACTCTTTAATTGCTACCAGCTATGAATGCATTCATATAATTTTCATCCTTTCCATTTTAGAATATATGTTGTTTCTTATAATTTCTTTGGAATCAACTACTAAGTTGGCATAACTATTTCTGATGCTAGTGCATTGGTGCTTGCATAACCTTGGAAGAAATTTTAAGGAATATTATTGAATTGTGTTTTAATCCAAAGTATATCTGATTTATTTATTTCTTCAGTGTTTTTACATGTTAGCAGAAATTCTGAAATGAAATCTGCTGATGATGAAAAGGTATATATACATTTTTGGGAAGGTAAAATTGAAAGATTTCTGAACTTTTTAAAAGCATATAGGGAGTGAAATTGTGAAAGAATTATGTGCAAAGTACTGAGTGGCATTTAGCATGTCAAAAAAATCCTCCAGGCATTAATCACATATTTTCTGTGTATTAATCACTGATAAATGTACTCTCACGTATTGTCCATAAAATTTGTAAAACAAATCTTAAAAGCTCTTTAAAGCTTTTCAAGATGACTGACAAATTAGTTTTCTCAGAGAACTGGCAGTGTGATGTCAGTCCTACTACCTTTGACTTCTTAATTTAATCCTGCTGAGCAGTATGAGTATTTGAAAGTGCTAATCAGCTGGTGGGTTTTGTTGAATGTTCTTTTCCTCTTTCAGTTGGTTGCCTTCTATGAAGGCAGACTCATAGGAACATGGAATCATAGAATGGTCTGGGTTGAAAATGACCTCCAAGATTACCTACTTTGAACTCCCCTGCCATGGGCAGGGTCACCAACCACTAGAGCAGGCTGGCCTTGAATGCCTACAGGGACAAGGCATCCACAGCCTCTCTAGTCAACCTGTTCCAGCACTTCACCATTCTCTGAGTGAAAAAATTCCTCCTATTATCTAACCTAAACCTCCCCTGTCTTAGTTTGAAACCATTTCCCCTTGTCCTATCACTATCAACCTTTGTAAAGAGCTGTTCACCCTCCTGTTTATACGCTCCCTTCAAATACTGGAAGGCCACAATGAGGTCTCCCCGATGCTTTCTCTTTCCCAAGCTAAACCAAGTCCAGTTCCCTCAACATTTCCTTAGGAGAGGTGTTCCAGCCCTCTGATCGTCTTAGTGGCCCTCCTCTGGACCCACTCCAAGAGTTCTGCATCTTTCTTGTACAGGGGGCCCCAGGCCTGCATGGAGCCTCACATGAGCCGAGTCTTGTCTCTCCCGTTACCTCCCTCTCCCTGCTGGCCATTCCTCTTTTAATGCAGCCCAGGATATGGCTGGCCTTCTGGGCTGCAAGCACACACTGCTTGCTCACATCCGGCTTCTCATCCACCAGGACCCCCAAGTTTTTCCCCACAGTGCTGCTCTCAAGGGATTCTTTCCCCATTCTGTATTAATGCCTGGGTTTGTCCTTTCCCAAATGCAATACACCCTGCACTTGGCCTTATTGAACCTCATTAGGTTTTCCTGGGCCCAATTTTCCAGCCTACCCAGGTCCCTCTGGATGGCTTCCCTTCCCTCCGTATTGACTGCGCTGCTCAGCTTGGTGTCATCTGTAACTGTTGAGAGAGTACTCAATGCCATTGTCTGTCATTGATGAAGATGTTGAAGAGCACTGGTCCCAGAATGACCCCTGAGGAACACCACTTGTTACCAGCCTCCACCGTGACACAGAACCATTGATCACAATCCTTTGGCCAATTCTTAATACAATGAACAGTCCACCTTTCAAATCCATACCTCTCCAATTTAGAGAGAAGGATGTGTTGATGGACCATGTCAAAAGCTTTGCAGAAGTCCAGGAAGATGAAATCTGTCATTGTTCCCTGGTCTGCTCATGCTGTCATTCCATCTTAGAAGGCCACTAGGTTGGTCAGGCATGATCTGCCCTTGGTGAAGCCACGCTGTCTGTCTTGGATCACCTCTTTGTCTCATATGTGCCTTAATGTAGCTTCTAGGAGGATCTGCTCCATGACCTTCCCTGAGACAGGGCTCACTGGCCTGTAGTTACTACCTTAACTAACAGTCCTCCACTAAATTATGTCTCTGAGCACCAGATCTAAAAGGTTTTTAAACACATTCAGGGATAGGGACTAAACCACCTTCCTTGGGAGCCTATTCCAGTGTTTAACAACTCTTTCTGTAAAGAAGCGTCTTCTGATACCCAACCTAAATTTCAAATGTTTCAAACTTTCATGAACTCTTACTTTAGTAAAGAATCTCAAGGGTATATACAGTTTGACTGTGCTTTTTTTCTTTTTTAATTTGTGTTTCTTGTGCCAATATATGTGTAATAGTTTTGTGATTTTTGGTTTTGGTATTCCACATCATGTGGTGCACTGGGCGTCAAAGTGTTAATGCTCCAATTCCAGGTACCTGTCCCTATACCTCATGGAAATCTTGGGATCTGGCCCTTCCTGGTTGGGTGATCTCTTACTGCCTTGCAGTGGGTGCTGGAGGGTGCTTTCCTAGCCATACCAAGCTTTTCAGGCTTTACTCAGTCTTAGGAACTCTCTCTCTCCTATTTTATTTTATTTATTAGTCTCAATTTCAATTAGATTGTATTGTGTTATCTTGCATTCCGATATCATAGTTAGTAAAATAAGTTTTCCTCCGTAGGTCGTTGCCGCTGTTTTTATTTTTCTTCCTTGAGCCCAGCTTCCATCTACCTATCCCTTTTCCCTTTTCCTTCCCATTTTGTGGGGCCAGAAGGGGCCCGCAAAAAGTACTGCCCCCTCTGTCATGGGCATAGATTGATCTAGTTAACGCTGTGACAGTTTTTTGGTGAAGAATGCGGGCAATAGTGTTTTTTTGCTTTTAGAACAAATCTCTCTCTGCTCTAAGAGAGCTTCGTTATCAGCAGCTCAGGTTTCTGTGCTGAAAAACTTGGCCTTGAAAGCCCAGACGGGCTGCCAGTATTCTGGGATATTTGTAAACTTTGAGCACTGTTTAGTCTGGGCAGTGCTTTTTTCATTTATTTATTTATTTATTTTTCTCCTCTCATCAGTCTATATTCATTAACCCCTTTTTAGCAGCTACCAGCTATGATCCCGCTCTTTATAGTGGGGGGCTGTCTAATGGATTAAAAGCCATTATGTTCCTCGGGACTTACTGGCCAATTATCATGTCATGGTTTCTTGTTGTGGAATTATGTTCATATATAACCAAATAAGGGCACTGATGGAGACATCTGTATGGTACTTACATGAAATATGATATGATTTGAATTTTGACACTTACATCCCAGATAGAATAGCTAATTTTACAAACAACTATATCCTAAATGGAATAGCTAATTTTACAAACACCATGATGTTCAGACTGGCTTCCAGGCTTTCTTTTTAGTTTGTCACATGTTTTTCGAATGCTGAATTAATGCTTCTTTTCGTGGGCATACTTCTGTGCATGTTATCAGTCTCCCTGAAAGCATTCCTGTCCATTCCTGTTATGTGGAAGGAGTCTCCTCCAAAACCAGAGAATGCTGACTGGCAGGGAATATGGAGAGGTTTAGGAAAAATCTCAGAGGTGTGGGGACCTGAAGTGTCATGGGATTTCACTCTTGAACATCTGTGGGATCCCAAGAAACTAAGCCAGTATTTGAGTCAGGGACAATGCGGCTTACATAGATCTAAAGAGGTACAGCTTATCTGGGACTTGGCTTGTGCTTACCATGCACTATATAATACTGTTCTGGAGAAAGAGAGTTTCCAAGCTGAGGTTCAAGCCAAAGGGGAAAATCTCCAAGTCAAATCTCAATCACAGGAGACACCAGTAACAATGTCAATTGCCCCTGTTAAAGGCAATAAATGGAAACAAGTGTCCTCATGTCTAGAATGGAAAAAAGAAGAAGCGAAGGAGGAGGTGGAGGAAGATCCAGGTGAGGGGCCCTCCTCAGAACTACCATCATCGGGGAAGGCAAAAAAAAAACTCAGAGACGTGGAGAAGAGTGTTGAAGAGGAAGTCTCTATTACTACTAATTGGCCTCTGATGATGACTAAAATCCAAGGCTCAAGAAAGGAGTTTACACGGCGCCCAAACAAAACTCTCGTTTCCTGGTTGCTTTGCTGTTGGGACAGCAGGGCCAGTAGCTTGTCTCTAGATGATAATGAAGTTTACCAACTAGGAGGCATTGCCAGAGATCCAGCTATTGACAGATTAGTAGATGTTTGGATGGGGCTGCCACCCTCTAGGAATGAGTGTTAGTAGCCGTGAAGGAGAGGTATCCCTTCAAAGACAGCTTGAAGCCTGTGATGAAAAAGTGGAATACAGTTGAAAAGGATATCCAGAATTTGAGGGAAAAAGCCATGGTGGAAATGTTGTATGACCCTAATTTTGTCCCTAACCAGCTGCACCAAGACCATGATCATGAAAGAGTGAGGATGACGTCTGATGTATGGTAGAAACTTAGAACGACAGCACCAGATAGATATGCCAGTACACTAGCAGCAATGTTAGACAGATACCAGAACCAACAGAGACAACCCTTAGTTTTTGAATTGATTCTTATGCTCCAAAACTGTGAACAACAGCTACTCCCAACTCACACTTCCATTTCTGCCATCTCACAAATAACGGACCACCTGAATGAAGTGCAATAGCAAGTGTGTCTACTGATTAATTGTGACAAACGTGTGGTAGTATCAGAAACGCTTGTGAAGATAAGGATAATCAAAAGAGTCAAATAAAGGAGCTGATCAAACTAATGAGCATCCAATTAATTCAAGATGATGAACCCTCCTCCTCATGTGCACCATCAAAAGAGTCAGCTATTAAAGGCAAATGCTTTCTGGCTCCAGTAAGGAATCAGAAATTGCCTGGTAGCATTACCTACTTGACCATGGAAAAGACATGAGGAAGTGGCATGACCAAGCTATTCCTGTACTATGAGCATGGGTGAGAGAAGTACAAAGCAGATCAACCACCAGTGCTGTTACTCCGGTTACCACAGGTAATGAATAGAGGGGTCCTGCCATTTCAAAAATTCTTTTGTAAGTACTTGGGCCAAAGATCATGGCATTGGATGGATTTATCATATTTCCTACCATGCACCAGCCTCTAGTAAAATTTAATGATACAGTGGGTTGTTAAAAACTATGCTGAAAGCAATGGGTGGTGGAACATTTAAGCACTGGGCATTTGGTAGAAGCCACCTGGTTGGTCAATACCAGAGGGTCTATCCATCCTGATGGTCTTGCCCAGTCCAGCTCCCTCCATACTGTAGAGGGAGATATAGTCCCTGTAGTACATGATAAGTAAAGAGCATGCTGGGAAAAGCAGTTTGGGTCCTTCCATCTTCTGGAAAAGGCAAACCTCTCCATGGTACTGTGGCCCAGGGACCTACGTACACTTGGTGGGTGATGCAGAAAAACGGATGTTCAATTTGTGCTGCACACTGAAGGATAGTTGGTGTTGGGGAAGTGCAGTCAGTAGTTCTATATATATATATATATATACATACAGATGTGCATGTAATGCATTTTAATCCTTGTTTGTCTGTCTGTATGTATATACATTAAGCATGATGTAGTGATGTAGAATAAGAGATGGAATGTCATGGTTTTGTGATTTTTGGTTTTTGATATTCCACATCATAGCATCATGTGATGCACTGGGAATTGAAGTGTTAATGCTCCAATTCCAGGTACCTGTCCCTATACATCACGGAAATCATGGGATTTGGCCCTCCCGGGTTGGGCAGTCTCTTACTGCCTTGCAGTGGATGTTGGAGGGTGCTTTCCTAGCCATACCAAGCTTTTCAGGTCTGACTCAGTCTCAGGAACTCTCTCTCTCTCCTATTTTATTTGTCTCAATTTCAATTAGATTGTATTGTGTTATCTTGCATTCTGATATCATAGTTAGTAAAATAAGTTTTCCTCCGTAGATTGTTGTCACTAGTATTTTTTTCTTCCTTGGGCTACATGATGTTGTGATGTGGAATACCAAAAACCAAAAATCACAAAACCATGACAGTATGTAAACCAGAGATTTATCAAAGAAACAGCTATTGCTTAAACCCTTGAATTTGATGAAATGACTTGGAGAAGGATGCATCCTGTGTTTGAGTTGCTACTTGATTTGCTCTTTGTCAAGTCTGTTGGGGAGTTTTGACTAGACTTGTGACAGGAAATGATTTCTGATAATGACGCTGAGATGGATTTGACTTAACTGGAAACTGGTTATAATCTATTTCAAAATATATTCCTTCTTTCAAAAATCCAAATAAGTTTCTCCCTCCAGATTAGGATCTGTAGTAGTATCTCACAGAAGCTGAGGAGTTGCTCATTAAAAGGAATTACCAATATGGAGTCTTTAGTATTTTTCCAAGCTAGAAAGTGATTTAAAAAAAGAAAATTGAGGAACTGAAGGGAAAATTAAATTACATGTCTTTACTTGCATCCAAAAAAAAATCTACTGCTTTGGGCTAGAGGCTAGTGAATATGCTGAGAAAAATGGTTCAAATGAGATGTTTTGTGAAGGTTAACAGGAAAAACAGGTTAAGAGCTAACCTCTTCAATACTGGCGATGTATTCAATCATAGAATGATAGAATGGTCTGGTTTGAAAAGGATCACAATGATTCAACTTCCCTGCTATGTGCAGGGTTGTCAACCACCAGACCAGGCTGCCCAGAGCCACATCCAGCCTGGCCTTGAATGCCTCCAGAGATGGGGGATCCATAACTTTACTGGGCAACCTGTTCCAGTGCATCACCATCCTCTGAAAGACAGAAACATGCAGTTAAATTGGTAGATATCGAATCTGGGAAAGATGGGAAATTTTTAGAGGATACCTATTATTACAGACGTAAAAAAGAAATATATAAAATAAACCTGTTTTTCTGTATGAAAAGAAAACATAGGTATTAAAATAAAATATTCCTTAGCTTATTGATTACTTTAAAAACTGGCATCGTGCTGTCCTTTATTTCTCTGCCATGCTTATCATAATTAATTCACTGAGCAGCAAAATCATGCACTCTGCCAATTTCTTTTCTGTGGCCTTTTCCAATAACAGTTTAGTGTAGTAAGTTATTAGAATAAAGTTTTGTTGTTGTTGTTTGTTTTGTTTTGTATTTGCGAGGAGAAAATGATTTGGAGAAGGGAAAGTCAGTAGAAATAAAATGCTTTTTCTCTTGAAGTAGTGTGTGGGGACTGACTCAAGCCTGAATTCGGTTGCAGAAAATAATGAATTGGTAAAATAGTCCTGGGTCTTAACTGCTAGCAAAGTTTGAAAATGAATCTAGTGGTAGTATTTATTAGGTGGTTGATTTTCAAATGATGTGTGTACCGATAAAAGTAAATTCTGGCATTTTTATCCTTGGTAAGGTAGGGGAAAATGGTGTGTTGCTGAGGTAGCAAACTTCGTTTTCTAGCATTTACAAAATAGTTAAAGTAAAGTGAATGATTTGTCCGGAAAAATCACATTGTTCCCTTTTTCCAGGAAGTGGTTATGCAGTTTAATGCACCGTAATTTACATTTTAAATCACTTTAAATTTTCCTCTTCCATATGTTGTGAATTATATAGCACATGGTGAGTAAAGACTGGGCTAGATTTTAAGGTTTCTGTGCAACAAGTTGCCATCTCTGCAGACTAAATTTATGCATGCAGATCTGTTCCTCTAAATTAAACTTATCTAATTCTTGTGTGTTGCTTAAGAAGGGACATTTTTTTGTCCTGCTTTCAAAATTGGATGTATGCTTTTTATCAGCGTGCTGGTATTTTGGATTAACTTGCAATGAGCAAACGTTGTCAGGAATCTATTGAAATCACTCGCTGATAAGGTTGATGTTATCTAGCATATTACAGCAGCTGCAGTATTTCCAATTAGCTGTAATCACAGCTATTTTTGAAGACCTGCTATCAAAAAACAATTAAGACAAATAGGATTTCACGGAATCACAGAATGGCCAGGGTTGGAAGGGAGCTCAAGGATCATGAAGCTCCAACCCCCCTGCCACATGCAGGGCGACCAACCTCCACATTTAATTCTAGACCAGGCTACCCAGGGCCCCATCCAGTCTGGCCTTGAACAGTGTGGGGAGATTTACCATCCTAGTCCCCACCTAGAGGTTTAGGGATGCAGGGCTCAGGGACGTGAGAAGTACTGGAATCCTGGCCTCCAGTGAAGACTGCGGCAAAGAACTCATTCAGTACCTCAGCCTTCTCTTCGTCCATTGAAGCCATTTCTCCTTTTACATTTACCAAAGGAGGTATACTCTCTTTGGCCTGTCTCTTCTGGCCATTGTACTCATAGAAAGTCTTCCTGTTGTTTTTCTCATTCCTCACCAAGTTCAGTTCTGCCTGCGCCTTGGCTTTCTTCATCCCATGTCTGCAAGTCCGGACAGCATCCCTGTATTCTTTCCAGGTGACACACCCTTGTTTCCAGAGCTTGTATGCACCTTTCTTCGCCCTCACCATGCCCAGCAGGTCCGTACCGAACCATGCCAGCTTCCTACCTCATGTGCCCACTTTCTAATTCAGAGGGATGGAGAGTTCTTGTGCTCTCAGGAGGGCATCCTTGAAGAGTAGCCAGCTCCCCTCAACATCTTTGTTTTTAAAGACAGCATCCCAGGGGATCTCGGACAACATTTCATTGAACAGCTTAAAGTTTGCTCTTCCAATGTTCAGGGTTCTGATGGCACTCTTCACCAGGCCCACATCCTTTGAGATCATGATCTCAACCAGGGCGTGGTTGCTGCAGCCCAGGTTACCCCCAACCTCAACGCCTTTAATGATCTTCTCTGCGTTGGTGAGCAGCAGGTCCAGCAACGCTTCACCTCTGGTTGGTCTGTACAATACCTGGACCAGAAAGTTATCATCCTGGACCTCTTGCAACTCACCATGTGGTCTTTCCAAGAGATATCTGGATAGTTGAAGTCCCCCATTGGAACAGGAGTCCATTAGCTCGAAGCTTCCTGCATCTGAAGCGAGAAAGCCTCGTCAACAGTTTCCCCTTGATCAGGTAGCCTGTAGTATACTCCTATCACCAGCTGGCCTTTGTTAGATCTATCCCTAATTCTAACCCACAGGCTCTCAACCTGTTCCTGACTGTTTCTCAGAGAAAGCTCCTCACACTCTATCCACTCTTTGACATAGAGGGCAACTCCCCCACCCTTCCTACCTCGCCTATCTCTTCTAAAGAGCTGATAGCCCTCAGTGGTGGTATTCCAGTTATGGGAGTCATCCCACCATGTTTCTGTGATAGCAACAAGTTTATAACTTTCCAAGTGCATCACGGTTTCCAACTCGTCCTGCTTATTTCCCAGGCTGTGTGCATTGGTATAAAGACGCTTCAGCTGGGCTTTCCATCTCACCATCTTTATAGAGGATCTAGGTTCCCCTAGAACAGCAGCATCCCCTGCCCTAGTCCATCCCTTTGTACTTCACCGTCATCACCCATCAAGTTTGGTACGAGCCCTTGAACAACCCGCTCAACCCCAGCAGCCCTGATTTGCCCCTTTCCCCCTTCATACCTAGTTTAAAGACCTTTCAATGAGTCCCGCCTGTTCCTCAGCTAAGATCCTCTTACCCCTCAGGACAGGCTACTTCCTTTTGCAGCCATCATGCCAGGTGCAGACCAAATTGTGTTGCTGCAGTTCTGTGATGAAGGATGTTTATGGATTTGTGGTCTCCCTTTTTTTTTTTTTAAACCATGAGCACTGGATGCTTGTGAAATCATCTGTTAATGAAATATCTATTGATGGCAGAGATATGGTGCTTTTTAGCAAGGTTATTATAACTTGTTTTTTTCATTTTTCAAAACACATGGGTAGGAGAAAACAACATAAATATAGATAATTTTACTAAAAACTAGACGTTATCGTGCTGCATGACTAAAACAACCAGAAAGAAAACGGCAGTGTTTTGCTTATTTGTACTTATGTATTCACATACTAGTGGTGATGCCTGACTGTGTAGTTTTTTAATTGGTTTTTCAAATCCTTTTATTTCAAAATCACTTCCCATCTATTTTGTTACTCTCTTTCCTTCTCTCCTTATTTACTTTCTTTATCTTTCTTTCTTTTTTTTTTTTTTGTTGTTGGTTTTGTTTTGTTTTGTTTTGTTTTTCTCCTGACGTATTTGTCACCTTGCTTTCTTGGAATTTCTTTCTTTTTTTTCTTTCTTTTCTTTTGAAAAGTACATTTGGTTCATACCTGTACTAGGTCACTCTAACCACTTGATATGGGCACTGGTTGTTTAGAACCTAGCGACAGTGCTCTTGATGTACCACAATTCCCTTCTGCAATGAAATTCTGGAGCCAACAACTTTTAAAGAAGCAAATATGTTTGTTACGACATGGAAATTTTTTATACTTAATAAGATATGAGGAGTAAGAGAGTTGATTCAGACATCTCTTTTCAAATCTGGCGGTAGCAATGGATATAGTGTTCTTATCTGTCAATGAGTTTTGGATAAGCTGTACTTAGCAACATTAAATTTTGTTATTTTGTGCAGTGTTCATTTTACTGCAGCAAATGGCTGAATCTTCACAAGTCTTCCTTGTCCTTGTGTGTCAGCCATGACATTTACAGCTGGCATGGATAGGGTAGCATGAAAATGCTTTGAGAAGTATCTACCAATTAATTGGCTTAGTGATGACTTTTATGGCATCTTTTTTTGTATAACAGTGGAACTTAATTAGAGTAAACCAACCAGTTTTTTGTATTCACTCCATAAAAACCAAGACCTGTCTTTGCTTATCCCATTCTGTTATGCCATAATCATTTTTCGAAATTTGACATTTTATCCTTAGTCTTACACAGTAAAAGCGAATGCGGATTGTTTTTTTCTTCAAAGCAAAAAGATGTGAAGAGTGCTCAGCTTTACTTCAGCTGTTGCCTGAAGAGCCTCTGCTGTGTGCAGCTGGGATTTGTCCAGAACCATTGCATTCTCTTGTCTTCCAATCATGCCAGGAGAGACAGATGGCTACTGAAAGATTTATTCTTGTGTTACCATGACAGAAATGCTTAGTTGATCAATAATAACAACAGCAATAGGAAAAGTAGCTCCCTTTTTATTTAAATGCTAAGTGATAGACTGCAAGCACACTCAAAAATAAATGCTACGGTTGGCATAAAAAGCTGACACTCATGGAGGATCAATACGTGAGAAAAGATGGTGCAAGGGGGCGTGATTTGCTTGCAGAATCTATTGTTAGTAGTTTTAGAAGACAAAAATATATATTTTTTTGATTTTTAATTTGTGCTTATGAACACAATGAAATTTCTGTTCACGTGCAAGAGATGATGGACTTCTGGGGAAAGAGTATAGGCAACCTGTCAAAGGTAGATTGATACTGTTACTTCTTACATTCCTTATTTTTTTTCAGCCTATACAGAGTGTTTACTTTTTTGTGAGGATAAGACGTTCAGACATATCTAGTTTAATTAAATTTGTTTATGTTAGCTCTCTGAGGCTACACGTTACTGTGACTAGGTTGCTCAACAGATGTGTGTACAACTGGCACAGTTTAAATCTCATTTTGGTGAAAATACTTTCACATACAGGTCTGAGGTTTGGTGATGCAGGTGCCACTGAGGATATCCTTCTTGTGGAAATGTTTTTCAGTTATAGGATGTAGAAAGTTTGAAATGGCATTAAATGTAATAGGTCTGTAGCACTGGCTTTTATACTTGCCACTTCTGATGCTGTAGTGAGCTGAAAAAAAAAAAAAAAAGGCCTATCTCTGTTATGAGTATTTTACATATTCTTCATCATAGGAGAAAGCTAAATGGAAAAAAAAAAAAAAAGAATAAAGAAAGGTAGAAAAAAAACATACCTTTTCTTCAATTTATTCTTTCCTTTGCTCTTCTTCCTTTTCAAAACTTGGAAGGAAATACAGCTACACCATTCACACTTCAGGTTTCTCTCCTACTCTTGTTCTCTGCTGTACTTTGCTATAGCATGTTCTGTTTCCTCAGTCTCTGAAACTGTAAGCTTATCAGTACGTTTGCTATTTGCTGCTTTTTCCATTCTGAAGTCCCTTTCTGCTTTCTCTCTTGGCAGCTGGCTCTTTGCTTGGAGGTCTCCTGGCCCAATCTGTGCTCTCCTTCTGCTTGCTTCTTTCACCACCTTGTGTTCTGTCTTTTCCATTCTTATCTCCTCAATTTTCTTTCCTCAGCATCTTGTTATCTCTACTCATCTTATCTCTGGATATATAGACAGACATACAGATACGTACATAAATGTTCTTTTCTATTTCACCATTGGGACGGTTTATCTTCAGAGATCCTCCCTGTGGTCTTTCTTCTGGTGCTTTGAACGCAGAATTGCAATGATACATTTGTTGGGTATATATTACACCACACAAGGCAGCATGCCTTCTCAGCATGGTTTCATTGTTCATGTTAGCTTTC